>VMDO01004185.1:0-76990 GCA_007922755.1 Pedetes capensis
ATAGGCCGGCAGGTCTGGGAAGAAGGCCATCCATGAAGGCCTAGGCTCCGGATTCAAGCTGGGCCATGCAAAACCCCTGCCTCAGCTGGGCGCGAGAGCACGGGTCTGTAATCCCAGCACTCAGGAAGTTGAGGCCTCACGAGTTCAAGGCCAGCCTGGGCTACATAACGAGACCCTCTATCAAAACCCAAAACCAACAGACAAAAAACCCCAGCATCCGTGGACAAGCTCTGCGCCTCTGTTTCCTCATTTGTAAATAGGATCAAACACTAGGCTCAAAGTGGGTGCATGGCACACTGAGGGCGCTATTGTCTTTCATCAGGACAGTCGAGGCTACCCTCTGATACTGCGCCCTCCCCAACTGCCCTCCTTACCCTCTGGGGTGGTCAGGATGCTCCAAGCTACAGTTAGGAAAGACCTCTAAGGGGTGCCATGTGGTTGGAAAACTAGTTGTTGAAGGACATGAGCAGGGTGATCCAGTTCAAGAGGAAGACACAGCAAAAAAGAACCAACCCACTAACAGTGCTACATATTTTCTCTAGGCACCAGCACATACACGAATACATGAGAAAGGTCTGGCAAGATACACTCCAAACTAAAGAAGGGGGCTTCCACAGGCAGCTGGGAGGAAGGGACAGGGCGGGGCACTATGCTCTTCCTCATCTCTAAGGGCTTCCGTTTTACCAAGAATGCCATCTTCCCACTCTACTTGCATAATTAAAGTTTAGGCAAAGTCAGCAACTGACAGGCACTTTCCTGACCCTCACGTGCCCGCTGGTTCTTCCAAAGTCTGCAGTGGACATGCACCAGACCAGGCATGCACAGAGGCCTCAGTGTCCACTGTTCCCTCTGCCTGGGTGCTGCTTCCCCCAGTCTTGGAAAGGCTAGTTCAACTGCAGGGCACCCCACCTCAGAGTCCCATCTGCAGAAGCTGCCCCAGCCACTCTCTCACTCCCAGACTCCCCTCCCCCATTTCCATCGCACTTCTTGTTCTTCAGAATATCGTTCATTTACCTGTTCATCTATTCTCTGTCTAGCTCATTGCCTGCCAGGTCCGCAGCGCCTGGCCCAGAGTAAGCACAACGTAAAAGCATGCCAGTTAAACACACAGTGAACAACCCTAGAGAATCTTCAGAGAGCTGGGCATGGTGGCAAATGCCTGTTATCCCAGTGACTTGGGAGGCTGGGGCGGGAGGATCGTGAGTTTGAGGCCAGAGGTGGCCTGCATAACTTAGCAAGCCTCAGTCTCAAAATAAAAGGTAAAAAATGGGCTGGGGGTGCTGCTCAGTGACAGGGCGCTAGCAAATGCATGCATGAGGCCCTGGGTTCAACCCCCTAAGACCACAAAAAATAGATAAATAAATAGCAGATTCCTCAGAGACAAAAGCTGCTCTGTGAGCAACCTTGGCCCCATCCTTAGACACAAGTAGCGAGTTCGCCACTCAGCCCCACTCTGAAGAGCCAGGCCCACTGTCCACCCCCACTAGCCAGGAGCCAGTGTCCCTAGTAGCCAGCGCTGGAGGACACAGATCCCTGACCACACTCTAGCTCTTATACTTCTCCCCGTGTGACTTCAGGCCAGGTCCCCTCTGGCCTCCATCTCCTCTCTGGTCAAGCAGGGCGGCTGGGACCATGAAGTCAGATTTGACATGGAAGTCTCCAGGGGTGGTGCAGAATGATTCCCCACCAATGCCACCTATTGCATCCTACACAGCCAGTTGCAGGTGAAACCGTAATGCTCATAGAGCCCCTGGCTCAGGCTGAAGGCGACCCCATGGGGAAAACTCCCCGTCACCCGCAGGGATCTTGTGTCCAACACCGACAGGAACCCCAAACGCACCCGGAAGCAGGCGTCTTTTCTTTCGTGTGCCACCTTGCTCGGGAGGCATGGCAACATTTTCCCTCCCTTCGGCTTGAAGCAAATACCCTGTAAGTATCTCATTATTGCTTGCATTTTTCCAAAGCTTTGACACAATAAAGGCCTAATTACAGCATGCACTTGGCTTCCTCCCAGGAAATTAGGGTTTAGTGGATGCTCCCATTTTTTCCAGCATTTCAGGAGCCTATAATTTTCACATTTTCATTCAAATCGGGCAAAAGCCTTGGCAGCTGCTGCTCTGAGCCAAATGCAAATGCGAGCAGAGAGATGGGGTTCCCGTGGGTGACCGGCGCCTTCTTCCCAAGCTCTGAAAACTCTACCTTGAGAACCATCCACCAGGCTAGCCTCTGCCCTCGCCCAAAACCAACCCAGATTATTACCAGGGGATTTCGGTGGCCTGTGCCTAGAAAGGACCCTTATTCCGGGACAAATAGCCTTGGAAAAAAACAACAAACAAACAACAACAACAACAACGACAAAACACTTGGACAGCGTAGAGCTGAGCTCTGGAGCTATCTGTCCTTCTAGTTATGACCATAACCCCCAAACAAGCAAAAATAAACCAAGACTCACCGAGGAGATAAACCACACGGGGTGTTAGGGCAGTGGATACCATTTGTTGTTGTTGTTGTTAAGGGCAGTCGAGATGCCATTTAGGACTTTGTGTTTTGCCAATGCCTGCGGCCATACCACTGTGGCGTCCTCTCAGAAGCTAAGCAGGGTCAGGCCTGGTTAGTACTCAGATGGGAGACCGCATGGGAACGCCAGGCACTGTAGGCTTGGGAGAAGGACCTGGCACCTCACTCCCCCAAAACCATCAGCCATTGAAAACCCTATGAATAGCAGAGAAGCACTGACAATAGTGTTTCGCTTGTTGCACGCAGGGTCGCTATGAGTCGAAACCGACTCCATGGCACCTAACAACAACATATGGCAAATGCAACTGTTTTAAGCAAGATGAGACCACACGGCCCACGTGGTCTGGAACTCACAGGTCTTACGAAGCTTTCGGATCATTAAGGATTTCCCTAGGTCATTCTCGATTATTATTTTATCATTGGTTGCCTGGACACATTGACCAAATCCTTTATTTGTTGGGCATTTTTGCCCCCAATCTCCCATCACCCTTTACAAAACAGATGTAAATTAACTTTCCTGGCTAAATATTTGTCTGCAGCCATGTTTCTCAGTTAAAAACAAACCAGGAACAGCCTGCAGCCTGCACTTCAGGACCTGGGGAATGTGGCGTGCATTTACGTGCGTGCTTTCAGGCATGCGTGAGGCTTACATGTATTTGCATGCATGTGGCATGTGTGCCTGGGGTGGGGGGGGTGTCCCAGCTGTATCCCTAGAGCCAGAGCACTGCCCATACTGATGGGTACTCACTTTGCAGTGTGTGTTTGCAAAAATGACATGCTTAGAAAGTAATGCTAAGGGCCAGGCATGGTGGCCCACACCTGTAATCCCAGAGCTCAGGAGGTTGAAGCAGGGGGAGGCTGAGAGGTAGGATTGTGGTTCGAAGCTACCCTGGGCTACACAGTGAGGTCATGGAGAGGGAGAGAGAGAGAGAGAGACAGACAGACAGACAGGGAGGAAGGGAGGAAGAAGTAATAGCGAATTCCTTCTCTTTAAGGAAAAAGCAATTACCAACTATTATCAGACTCCTCATCCAGGCTAAGGGTAGACAGCGCTCACCACAGAGACTGAAAGAGGGCCCACCAAATGTTTCACAAGGATTGGTTTATTCGATTCTCAGTCCACTCCCAGGGTCTGCAGCCGTACCACCCTGGCATCCAATCTCGTCACATCTCAGGAGCTAAGCAGGGTCGGGCTTGGTTAGTCCTTGGATGGAAGACCACCTGGAAATAATGGGTGCTGTAGGCTTGGGAAAAGGACCTGGCAGCCCACTCCTGAAACAGTCAGCCATCAAAAACGCTATGAATAGCAGAGAGGCACTGACGTAGTGCCAGGCATGGCACAGTGTTGGGGAGTGTTTCGTTCTGCCTGTTGTACATAGGGTCACCGTGAGTTGGAGCCGATTTGGTGATGCCTAACAACCACCACTCCCAGGAGATAGAAATCATCGTGATCCCATTTTCCAGATGAGGAAACAGAGGCCCAGATAAGGGAGGTCCCTCCCTGGGGCGCAGCAGCATCATGACAGTCACATTCCTAGACCCCTCTGGCCTCTACCCTTGGGGGCCGGCCAGGTACTAGGGGATGACCTGGACCAGGCCTTGTATGGCATCTTCAAGATGCAATTTGTAAGCTAGGGGTGGTGATGCACGTCTGTAATCCTAGCAATTTGGGAGGCTGAGGCATGAGGATCACCAGTTCGAGGCAGCCAGGGCTACATAGCGAGTTCAAGGCCAGACTGGGCAGCTTAGTGAGACTCTCTCAAAATAAAAATAACAAAGGTCTGAGGTAGTAGAGCGCTTGCCTGGCAATACACAAGGTGCTGTGTTCCATTCTCTAGTACTGCAGCAAATTTTAAAACACACACACGCGCGCGCGCGCACACACACACACACACACACACACACCAAAAAAAAAAAAAAAAAAGGTGCAATTTGGTTTTGCCCAAAAGGAAGGTAAATGGCAAAAACGGCCATGTTTCCCAGTGGTTCTGAATGCCTAAGATCTGTTAAGGGTCAAACCAGCCCAAGGAGTGGCTCATGTGCCCTTCGGTAAGGCAGGGACGTGGGCTGATGGCCATCCAACATACATTTGTCCCACACTGGTCAAGGTAGAAACAGTGTCCTGCAGCTCACCCACCTGCCCCCAGAAGAACACATCACCAAGGGCAGATGTCCACGCAGCTGAGGATTTGGTTCACCCACACCTGCCTCTTGTTCAAAGAAAAACGGCACAGGGCCCCTACACACGTACAGGGGAAAATCAGGGGAAAGTTGCCAATGGGAGGGGAGGACCCTTGGCCTTCCCAAGACCACATACAGAGAGATGGGAACAGTGTGAGAGACCCCCTTCCCTCTGCTCAGATCCCTCTCGGCCCCCAAGGCATGGCCCATACCATGCCCCACCCCACACCCCACACAATTCCTCTTGGACTTCATGGTTCAGCCTTAGCTACCTTGGCCTCCAGGCACCCTCTCACCTCAGGGTCTTTGCTTTTGCCTCGGGATGGTCTTCCCGGTCTTCACTGATCCTTCCAGACCTCCTTTAAGTCTCTGCTCAAAGGTCACCTGATTCCCCCATTTAAAATGTAAGCCCCCACACCCATACACACTCCCATCTCTGCTTTATCCTTCTTTTCCATAACTGTTATCACCTTCCTCCATGTTTCTCCTTTATCTGCTCCCTGCTGGAAGGCCAGCTCCCCCAGGCAAGTGTGTGGGTATCTTGCTCAGGGCCACATCCCCAGGCACGCAGTAAAAATGTTCCCAAGTACTAAAAGTGTTTTTTAACAAATCCCTAATGTTTCAAGCACTTTCTCCTGTTGAGTTCCCAGCACGCCAAAGGGTCTCATCTAAGCTCCACCTGCTGCTAAGAAAGGAAGGTGATGTTAATGCCCATTTTAAAGAATGATTCAAGTGCTGGGCACGGTGGCACACTCCTATAATCCCAGCGGCTCAGGAGGCAGAAGGATTGCAAGTTTGAGACCAGAGGCAGTCTGCATAACTTAGCAAGACCCTGTCTCAAAAAAGTAAAGAAATGGGCTGGGGGTGCAGCTCAGTGGTCCAGCACTTGCAGAGCATGCAAGCGCGAGGCCCTCGGTTCAACCCCCAGTACTGGGGGAAAAAAAAAAAAGAAAGATTCAGTCCCTTCCCAAGGCATCATGAGGATGCAGTGTCGGGCACCAGGTGACCTGACCCGTAACTTATTTGTCCTATTAACAGCCCCCATTCCCAGCTTGGGAAACTGAGGCTCGGGAGGTCATAAGAGCATAGGATCAAGCCCAACAGGTGCCATCCAAGGTGGAGCCCCAACCTCCTGGCTCCTTTCCACAGCAAAAAAATCTCCCCAGCCGCTCCCTCTTTCCCAGCCCCTGGGGCTAAATGACATGGGTGGAGGGGGAGCCATGCCCTCCCTCCTCCTTAAGGTCACAAGTCTATCTGTTGGCAGAAGGGACAAGCCAGGGGTGTCAAACTCAAAGGTATCCAGAGCAGATGCAGGCCCAGCAGACAGAGCCACAATGGTGGTAACGGCAGCAGCTATGGGTGAGTTAATTACGAACTCATCCAGTCCCCGGGGAGAGGCCGGTTCTCATCCCCGCTCATTTTTCACTTACTTTGGGAAGCTGGGGATGGAATCCCATAGTCTACCACTAAACCACACCCTTTGCCCTATCACCTCTACTTTACAAAAATTGAACCAAAGGCCCAGAAAGCCCCATCCATTTGGCCAAAGTCACGCAGCAGCCAATCACAGCAGATGCAAGGTTGAGGCCCCAAGCCTACACACTGTACTACTAAACCCTAAAGGCGGCCAGGCTCCGTGACCTCAGAGACTGGGAGGCTGAGGCAGGAGGATCGCAAATTCGAGGCCAGACAGCCTGCTTAACTTAGCAAGATCCTGACTCAAAATACAAAAATAAAAAGGGGACTGGGGGTACAGCCCAGAGGTAGAGCCCTTGCAAAGTACGTGCGAGGGGCTAGGTTCAATACCCAGGTACTACAAAATAATAATAATAACTAACAAAAATAAAAAGGGCTGAGGGTGCACCTCAGTGGTAGAGCACTTGAAAAGTTTACACAAGGCCCTGGGTTCAACTCCATGTACGCATTAAAAAAAAAGTCTGAGCAGGGCACTGTGGCGCACACCTGTAATCCCAGCGGCTCCAGAGGCAGAGGCAGGAGGATTGCAAGTTTGAGACCAGAAGCAGTCTGCGTAACTTAGCGAGACCCTGTCTCAAAAAGTAGAAAAAAAAATGAGCTGGGGGTGCAGCTCAGTGGTCCAGCACTTGCAGAGCATGCAAATGCGAGGCCCTGAGTTCAACCCCCAGTACGGCAAAAAAAAAAAAAAGGTCTGTATTGCATGATTCTAGGGGGAGAGTACCAGAGGAGCTGTGAGTAGTCATTGGCTGTCACCAGACGCTTTGGGCGGGGGGGGGGGATGTCAGGAGGGAAAGGCGAGGGGTTGAGGGACTGAGAAGAGGAGGGGAAGACAGAGAAATCCGGGGCCCCAGTGCACAGCCCTCAATTCCTCCCTGAATGGCCTCAAGCAGGAGGGCTTGGCGGAGCTCACCCGGGCTCAGTTTCCTGCTGTGCCAACTGGGGGTCACAGCAGCGCCACCTCCTAGGGCTCAGATGAAGCCCGGGTTTGTGAGTGGAAAGCACTTTAATTCTGGTTCACCTTTGCCACAGATGTGAAAGGAACCAGCTGGATGAGTAACAGCCCCATCCATGGAGACCTACTGTGTGTCAGGCACTGCGCTAAGTAAGCACTCTCCTTTGTTTTTGTTTGTGTGGCTGGTTGGGTTTTTTTTTGAGACAGGGCCTTCCTGTGTAACCCAGACTGGCCTCGAACTCAGGATCCTCCTGCTTCCACTGTGGAGACGCTTGGACCTCAGACACGCTTCATTTAGCCCAAGTAAGAACATTCGGAGAAGGCCATGCAGAGGGGCCCAGCTGCCCGCAACTCCACACCTTTCTGCCACAGTAGACAAAGGGCAATGTGCTAGGACAGAGCAGCAAAGGAGGAAATTCAGGCTGCTGGGAGCGAATCCCCAAGGCTGTGGGAAGGCACGGGCAGGGCTGGCTGCCAAACCAGGCTCTGCCAGGCAACAGCCCAGTGGCCTTGGGTGGCTATGGCAAGTGCTTGCTTTCTTTTCTCTTCTTTGTCTGTTGGTTTGAGATAGGGTCTTGCCATGTAGCCCAGGGGCTGGGATTTAGCTCAGTTGGTAGAGCGCTGCGCTGCAGTCTCTAAGGCCCCGAGTTCAATTCCCAGCACCGCAAAAATGGGAGACGGGCCTGGCAATCCACTCCCAAGGCAATTCCGAAGCACTCAGCCATTGAAAACCCTACGAGGGTCGCTATGAGTTGGATACCGACTTGAAGGCACCTAACAACAACAACATGTAGCCCAGGCTGGCCTGGAATTCACAATCCTCCTGTCTCAGCCTCCCAGGTGCTGGGATTACAGGGATGTGCAGCCACACCCAGCCTGGTGAGTGCTTTCTGAGCCTCCACTTGCTCATTGTGGGGCCTGCTGAATGAACGTCACCCCATAAGTCCAATAACAATAATGATAGTAATGACAACAGCAATAAGGATGTTATCACTTGGCAGGCACACCATGGCAGACGGAGCACTTCCTGGAATGGAGAAGTGGCCGCCCATGTGGGCGTCAGTAAGGCAAGCAGGGAGGGGGGTGAGTTAACATTGCTCCTCAGTAGCAGTGGGGACTGTGCATGTTCATTCACTTCCTGTATCCTACAAGCAACCAGATAGAAGAATTTGCCCAAAACCAGCTGGGGCAATGTGTGGCTTCAGCGAGGTGCCCACAGGGAAGGGAACAGCCCAGCTCTTGCTATGGAGGTCCGATTAGGCAAGAAGTCCATGCCTGGGCTCCAAGGAGCGTCCCCAGTGTGCGAGCTTTTGCTTAGGAGCTGGTCCCTGCGTTTACAGGCCCTGGAGTGCCCTGACATGGGCCAGGAAAGAATCCTAGAGAAAGTTCCCTCCAGGGTCCAACTTCCAACTAACATAAGAAAAGGTTCACCCTCCAGCTCCCATCTTCCCTCCACCCTCTTCTTGTCAAGCCCTGCCAGAGGAGTTGGGACAGACCGACAGGGGCTGCCAGGGCAGTGATAGGCAGACACTAGAGCAAAACAGAAAGATTCACTTGCAAGAGAGGAGCCAGCTTTCCCGTAGGGACCAAGCCAAAGGGTCAGCGTGGGAAAACCCAACAACAGAGACGCTTAAGGTCCAGGCAGGCAGCCGAGGCCAGCCAGGGTAACCAGACAGAGGGATCGCTAAGTGTTACTCTGTGAGGGGCACAGATGGGAGACTGGACAACAGAGGTCACTCCAGACAGCCAGCCAGACGGCAGGGGACTTCCGGGTGGGTCTGGGCAGATGGACAGCCAAATGGTGGTAGTCAGGAGGCCTGTCCAGAGCGGAAAGACAGCCAACCAGACGGCAGGGGCTGCTCTGCCTAAATGAACCGCCAGCCAGACCACAGGGGTCGCCCCAAATAGATAGTAAGTGACAAGTTTCATCCCCGATAGACGGACACGAGTATAGGGGTATCTGATCTGCGCCTGACTCACAGGAAACAGATGTCAGAGCTCACCCACGAAAGGAGGGACCAGATACACGACGGGGGGGCCACCGCAGCTAGCAAAAACCCCAGGGGGTGGGGGAGCATGGGTCTGGACCCCAGCCCCTGCAGAGGAACCCTCCGCCGGGACCCGCCTCCCCGTCCCCGTCCCCGTCCCCGTCCCCGTCGCCGGCACGCAAGCGCCGCAGTTACGCCGGCGGCGCAGGGCGCGCCATTCTCGGTCCGCCCTCCGCGCCCTAGGCCGCTGCCCGCCCGCGGTGCCCGCCGCGCTCGCTCACCGGCCCACGAAGTTCTCGAGCACCGAGCTCTTGCCGGCGCTCTGGCCGCCCACCACGGCGATCTGCGGCAGGTCCAGGTGGCAGCTCTGGCCGATGGAGCTGAAGGCGTCCTGCAGCTTGTTGACCAGCGGGATCAGCTCTTCCATCCCGCGGTTGCCCATGGCGCCGGCGGCCCGGCCCGAGCGCCCTGCGCTCCCCGCCCGCCCCCGACCCTCAACGACCCGGCCCCGCGGCGTCTGCGGCCGTTGCTCCCTGCCCGCCCGGGCCTCGGCGCGACGCCCGCTCCCGGCTCGGCCTCACGGTCGCCGCCTCATCCGGTTCTTAGGCGACACCCGACCCGAGCGACCTCCCGCCCCGGCCCCGGGGCTGCGCCCAAAGCCATCATGTCGTCCCGGATTGGCTAAAGCCGCTGCCACTCGCACACCCGGGCCAATAAAAGTGAGGCATGGGCCTTCCGCTGAGTAAGCCTTCCCTCTTGGGACCGTCCTGAGAGCTCATTGGACAGAACAACTGTCCCTGTTGTTCAAGAGCCAATAGGAACGGGAACCGAGTTGTCAAGGCCGAGGGGCGGTGTTTCGGAAAGACATGATGGTTCCGCCTACTGGAGAGCGCTTCGGTCTTATTGGCAGAAACAGCCGCCAGTCGGCAAAGGGGGCCAATGATGTTAGGGATCGAGCCTTAAACACTACTTTATCACTTGAAGCAACCTAGTTCCCTAAAAATTTCTCATTGGCCTATATAAACATCACTTCGTTCCTCCAGCCAATAAACAAAAGCAGGTCGGGCTTTTATATCCGAATCTTTACTCTGATTGAGAATTGTATCTGTCAATCAAAAAATTTCCAGTTCCTACTGGTGATTGTTATATGTCTTCTAACAGTCTTCAGAAGCACAGGATAAACTCTGCTGTACTCCCCGAAGGGCGACACCTCGTGGTGGGATTCGGTGATCGTCACGTCTAAATTTCCGGGCTCTATTGGAAACTACAAATCCCAGAATGCATGTCGGCCCTCAGCCTCCAAGCTGGCTCTGGAAGCAGGGTCCCAATGTGCTTTGAAGGTGATTCAGGAGACACTAATGTTTCTTGGGGAGACAAGTCTGTAAAAAGTCACGCCTTTGCAAATGCGGCGCCCTCATCTTCTCGTGCTCCACCTCTTGATGGCAGTTAATGCTCCAATGTTGCTTTCTTGCCTCTTCCAACTTTAGCACACCATGCATCTTCTTGAATACCCAACGAAGCTCAATGGATCTGCTCAGGAATGCAAAGACCCGCTGTTTCACTGTTTGTAAAAGACGGCGATGTTGGAGTTCTGGGAACTGGAACTGGTGACTAGAAGTGATTTGATGCCTTTTGGCATAGATGGGCCAGAGAGCAAGGAACTCTGTGAGGAGGCAGGAGCGATGTAGAATCTGCAAAGGGCTAACGAAAGGCTAAGGAAGGATGCAGAAGCCCTGAGGAAAAAGATGACCGGCCTCCTCTATAACTCGAAATCTTGGGTCTCAGACACGTGCCCAAAAATACAATTGGCAGCCAGGCGTGGTGGCGCACACCTGTAATCCCTGTGACTTGGGAGGCTGAGGCAAGAGTATCTGGAGTTCGAGGCCGGAGGCAGCCTGTGTAACTCAGCGAGACTGTCTTAAGATAAAAAATTTGGGGGCCAGGCGCGGTGGCACACGCCTCTAATCCCAGCGGCTCAGGAGGCGGAGGCAGGAGGATCACAAGTTCAAGACTAGAGGCAGTCTGCGTAATTTAGTGAGACCCTGTCTTAAAAAAGTAAAAAAAAAAGGGGCTGGGCGCAGCTCAGTGGTTCAGCACTTGCAAAGTATGCAGGTGTGAGGCCCTGGGATCAACCCCCCAGTACTGCAAAATAAGATAAAATAAAATAAAAATAAAATAATTTTTTAAAGGGGACTGAGGATGCAGCTCAGTGGTAGGATGATTGCAAAGTATATGCGAGGTCTTGGATTCAGTCCAAGTTCCGAAGGGGGGTGGGGACCTGCAATGGCTCATATCTGGGTTAGATCCTAGCTGTGTGTCTAATGAGTGATTGCCATTGTCTGAATGTCTCTGATTCCTCAGAATTTATGTATTGAAACCTAACCCTCAATGCCATGATATTTGGAGAGGGGAGGTGATTACCTCATGAAGGTAGATCCCTCATAAATAGAATTAGCACCCTTACAAGATGCCAGAACATCAGGCATTGTAGAGCATGCCTGTCATCCCAGGACTCACAAAGCTGCAGCACGAGAACTTCAAGTTCCAGGACAACCTGGGCTACACAGCCAGATGGTGCCAAAAAGAAAACCACAGGTGAACCAGGAAGCAGTTCCTCACAAAACACCAAATCTGCTAACACTATGAACTTGGAATTTCCTGCCTCAAAATGGTGAGAAAGATATTTCAGTGGTTTATAAATGACCCAGGTAATGGTATTTTGTTACAGTAACCTGAACAGGCAAACATTGATAACAACCAAATGACTTCCTACCTCTCAACCTCAATTTCCTCATCTGTAAAATAGGAACATAACAACATGTACCATAATGTTGCAAGAAGTACATACGCATGGCAGCCATTTAAAATGGTTTAAGAAAGCCAGGCGCAGTGGTGCACACCTGTAATCCCAGCGGCTCAGGAGGCGGAGGCAGGAGGATCGCAAGTTCGAGACCAGAGGCAGTCTGCGTAACTTAGCCAGACCCTGTCTCAAAAAGTAAAAAAATGGGCTGGGGGTGCAGCTCAGTGGTCCAGCACTTGCAGAGCATGCAGGCGCGAGGCCCTGGGCTCAATCTCCAGTACTACAAAAAAAAAAAAAAAAAAAAAAAAGGTGAAAGAGGGGCTGGGAGTGTAGTTCAGTGGTAGAGCACATAGCTTGCATGTGTGAGACCCTGGGTTCCAGACCCAGCCCACATGCGTGCAGACATACAAACAATGCCAATGCGGAAGCACCTGAAACACCTGCTAGATCACGCCTATCACCATCATTCCCTGTACTTACAGCTGGGCGGAGCTACCTGTCTACAGAGTCAAGGCTAAGGGCAGGAAAGGCAAGTTGCCATTTCCTTGCTGGTGACCCTATGCAAGCTACTCTTCCTCCCTGGCCTGTTTCTTCATGTGTCAATAGACAGAGGACAAGAGATCTCATCACCCCCAGGGTGACTGGGGGACCTGGACCACAGGAAAAAGGATGCAATTCCCACTCTTAAAGTGCATAGGACATGCTGAGCGGTGCCAGATGGTTCTCAGTCACCAACTGCTGTTATGGTTACTTCTATCTCTGGTGGGTTTTTTTGTTTTGTTTTTATGGTACTGAGAATCTAAGCGAGGGCCTCCACACACTAACCACACACACCACCACCAAGCTACAGCCCCAGGGAGGAGAGGTGCTTCTTATCCGTGGGAGGGGAGACATCCAACTGCTAAGACACTCAGACCAGGAACGGGACCCAGACCAGCCACCTCCCAAGAAGACACAGCCACACACTGTTAGAATTTAAACAAACAAATAAACAACAACAACAACAATCTTTAAAAAAAAAACCTTTCAGCCCCCCAGGTCCCTCTCCCGCAGCCGGGTCAGCTCAGTGTGATCCCCACAGAGGCCAGGGCTTCGGTGGCCCAGGCGGGACATAGCGCGCGGTCCCCGTACATGGTGCTCATGAAGCTACGCACGAAGTCGGGGAAGCGCTGCTCCAGGATGCTGGCGCGCATGGCACTCATCAGCTGCAGCTGCAGGGAGGAGCAGGCGATGCTCATTGGCCCCGGGGACCCCCGGGCGTCCCGCCCCAGCCGTACCCAGCCCCAAGTCCCAGCCCACCTGGTAGGCGATGTTGTGGACGGTGAGGTGGTGCATGGCGGCCGTGTTGTCGCTGTGGAGCAGGACGTGCAGGAAGGCCCGGCTGTGCCTGCGGGCGGGCGGCAAGCGTGGGCTAAGCGTGGGCTGAGCGTGGCCCAGCCCCTCCCTCAGCCCCCCACTTTCCCACCTACTTCTGGCAGGTGGGGCAGGTGCACTCGGGGTGTATGGGGCCGAAGTCCTTCGCGAACTGCTTCTTCTTCAGCTGCAGGTGGCCGGTGGGCACCAGGGCGGAGCCAAAGCGCTGCGGGGGCCGAGAAGAGCAGGGAAGGGAGGGTCATCGGGGTCCTGCGTCCCCTCGGTCCCCAGTCCATCCGCTCCTTGCCCAGGGCCTCACCGCTGTCCGTGTCGGGTACACACAGTCGAACATGTCGCATCCAAGGGCCACGCAGACCACCAGATCGGTAGCATAGCTGGAGGGTGCAGCAAGGGGTGGGGGGCGGGGGGGAGCAGAGCACATGGAGCCCCACGGTAGGCTTCCCAGGGCCCCGCCCACCCCGACAGCCCCTCAGAACCACCCTCCCTTGGGGACAGCCATGGCCTCAGTCCCTCCCCCAGCAGGGCTGTCTCCTCCCGCATCCGTCCCCACCACAAGGGCAGGGGGTCCTAAGCATTCCGCGCCCCGCAGATAGGGCTGTGTCTCCCCTCTGTCTGACGTACCCCACGCCCATCAGGTACCGGGGCTTGTCCTTAGGCAGCCTGGACGTGCTCAGTGCCACCATCTTCCAGAACTGTGCCTTGCTCTCTCCCCCACTCAGGCCCCCGATGGCGAAGCCAGGCACCTCCCGCTTGGTCATCTCTGAGGGGACAGATGGTCCCCAACTTAGGACTTCTTGTCCTTACAACGGCACAACACCATGTCTGTACAACCATTGTTTTCCCATTAGTACAACATCCAAAACACTCTCTCGAGATAGTCATTGTATTATAACATAGGCTTTGAGCCCAGCGTGGTGGCCACACGTGTGACCCCGCACCTGTGATCCCAGTACTCAGGAGGCTGGGGCCAGAGGCAGGCAGACTGTTGAGTTCCAGGCCAGCCTGGGCCTCGCGAGATCCTGTCTCAACCTCCGGAGATCTCTGCTAAAGGCGGGGGAGGAGCCACATCCAATAATCCCACCATTTAGGAGGCGGAGACAGGAGGATCTCAAGATGTGCAGTTCAAGGCCAGCCTGGGTTATATAGCAAGACCCTGTCTAAAAAGAAAAAAAATGAAGAAAAAAGTGAGATGTACATGTTCTGAGTCTGTTTAAGGCAGGCTTGGCTGGGTTAGGGTGTTCAATAGAATAGATATAGTGAATTCATGTTCCAATTATAATATTTTCATTTTATTTTTTTTCTTTTTTGCAGTACTAGGGGTTGAACCCAGGGTCTTGTGCTTGCATGCTTTCCAAGTGCTGGACCTCTGAGCTGCACCCCCAGTCCTTTTTTTTTTACTTTTTTTTGAGACGGGGTCTCACTAAATTATGCAGGCTGCCTCTGGTCTCTACCTCTGGATCCTCCTGCCTCTGCCTCCGAGTCGCTGGGGTTACAGGCGTACGCCACCTCATCTGACTCAGCTATCATTACTGCCTCGTTCCTTCAATCCTTTGGAGAGGCACATGGCCCACACTCCCATAGTGGAGCCCTTGAGAACCAGATGTGCTTCTGAATTCAGAATTTTCCAGATTATACTAGACCCAGCTGGAAGTGCGCACTTGTAAAGCTGTCTGTCAGTCCCCCTGGGGGATTGTTTCCGGGCTCTCTGTGTACACCAGAATCCACACATGCTCAGGTCCCGTCTATCAAATGGCCCAGTATTTCCATCGAGCCTACTCACACCTGCCTATGCTCTGTAAATCATCTCTAGATGACTTATAGCCTGCAGCTGTAGCCCCGTGGCATCCGATCCGTCAGATCTCGGAAGCTAAGCAGGGTTAGGCCTGGTTAGTACCTGGATGGGAGACCGCCTGGGAATACAGGAAGCTGTAGGCTTGGGAGAAGGATCTGGCAACCCCCTCCCAAAAATCAATCTGCCATTGAAAACCCTATGAACAGCAGAGAAGCACTGACAATAGTGTCTCCCCTGTTGTACAGAGGGTGGCTATGAGTCGGATACCGACTCGACGGCACCTAACAACAACAACAACAAGATAACTTATAACACCTAATATAAATGCTAGGAAGGCCTGGGAATATAGCTCAGTGGTAGAATACTTGTCTAGGATGTACAAGGCCTGGGGTTCACATCCCAGTACTACCAAAAATATAAAAATAAGGACACCGAAATGGATGTGATGGTACACACCTATCATCCCAGCGCTCAGGGGACTGAGGCAGGAAGGTACTAAGTTTTAGGCCAGCCTAAGCTACATATCGAGACCCTGTCTCAAACAAAACAAAACAATATAACAAACAACAAACAAAAAACAGAGGATGGGGTGGGGGCGTGGCTCAGCAGTAGAGCACTTGCCTAGCAAGCACAAGGCCCTGGGGTCCATCTCCAGCACTGCAAAATAAATGAATACATGCTATGTAAATAGTTGCTGTATCGTACTGTTTAGGAAATAATGAAAAGGAAACAAGTCTGTACACCGTACAGATGCAATTTTTTTTTTTTTTTTTTTTTTTTTTGTGGTACTAGGGGTTAAACCCAGGGTCTTGCGCTTGCATGCTTTATAAGTGCTGGACCACTGAGCTGCACCCCCAGCCCATTTTTTTACTTTTTGAGACAGGGTCTCGCTAAGTTACGCAGACTGCCTCTGGTCTCGAACTTGTGATCCTCCTGCCTCCGCCTCCCGAGTGCAGTTTTTGTTTTCCAAGCATTTTCATCTGCAGTTGGATGGGTCTGCAGATGTGGAACCCACAAGTACAAAGCACCAACTGTGCTGTAGTTCATCTCAATTGACAGATAAGGAAACCGAGGTTTTGGAGCTTAAACCACTGACCCCAGGGAACATATACCAGAGGTTGGATTAGAACTTGGTCTTAGCTTCCACCTCGGGTTCATCTCAGACCCTAGCTGCCCACTTCAGCTGAGGTGAGACCACAGAATCAGCAATGCAGATGCTGTCTGAGGATTACCCCCCTTTTCTTCCCCCCCCTTTTTTTTTTTTCAGCACTTGAGGGTTGACCCCAGGGCCTCACTCATGCAGGGCAAGTGCTCTGTCACTGAGCCACACCTAGTCCCTTTCTTCATTTTTGGTTTTGAGACAGGGCCTTGCTAAATTCCACAGGGTGCCTCTTGCCTCGAACTTGCGATCCTCCTGCCTCTGCCTCCTGAGTCCCTCGGATCACAAGCGTGTGCCCCAGTGCTCGGCTTCTGTCTGAGGATTCTGCAGGTAGCATGAGCAACACAATCAACAAGGGAGAGGGGGGAGTTGTTGAAATGCAGGTTCCCAGGGCTTCCCTCACCCAATTCTGAGGCAATCACAGTTGGGGGCCCTGGGAGGCCACATCCCCCATAAGCTGTTCTGCTACAGATGAGCCTCAAAGTATTATGAGGGTGGGCTGGGATTTAGCTCAGTTGGTAGGGCGCCGCTGTGCAGGGCTAGGATTTAGCTCAGTTGGCAGAGCACCGCTGTACAGGGGTGGGATTTAGCTCAGTTGGTAGGGCGTTGCTGTGCAGGGCTAGGATTTAGCTCAGTTGGTAGAGCACCACTATGCAGTCTCTGAGGTCCTAGGTTCAATTCCCAACACCGCAAAAACGGGAGAAGGACATGGCAATCCACTCCCAAGGCAGTCCCCAAACAATCAGCCATTGAAAACCTTATGAGGGTCACTATGAGTCAGACACAGTTTGACGGCACCTAACAACTATGAGGGCAGGTTAAACTGCAGGTGGCCAAGAAATGGATTTGCTGGGATGAGAAGCTCCTTGTGGTGTTTTCTTTGGTTTTGTTTTGTTTTAATGAAAGAGAACAGAAAGACCAAAGAACACAGATAGGGATCAAAGTAACACTTCTGACATAAGCGGAATTTCTGACTGGGGGTGCGGTGCGTTTAGAGCGCTTGCCTAGCGTGTACTGCAAAAATAAATAAATAAGCCAAATTGCCTTACTGGGCCAGGAAGAGGGGCAGGGAGGTTTGAGGACAGTAAGGACCACTTTCAGAACAGCAAATGCTGACGCCAGGAGCAGACGTGACAGCGTGAACGGATTTTCCCATGGGAGCCTCCCCTCTAGCCCGCAACATTGGGAGCGGGTCCCAGTTTTATAAGGGAGAACGTCAAGCTCGGAGAACTGAAGGCACTGGCTGGGGGGTGCACGGCAACAGGGCAGACCCTCAAGTGCTCAACTCCACACAGACTCGAGTACCCAGAGCTCACGCAGGAAGCTCACTGCCAGGAAGCGCCGACACGTCGGCCTCCCCTTTACTTCCCTGGCCATGGCCTTGTCGCCTTTTCTAGCCACCTGATGGGCCTTCCATTTCCTGCCTCCTCCAGGAACTGTTCTATGATGCGCTTTGGTTCTGGTGACTCTCCTGCTCAAGAGCCTGGCATGGCTCCCCAGGACCTCAGTGTGACGTCCCAGGGCCTCCTCCACTGTCACGCTCATCCGGCTTGGCCCCTCATGCCCCACCTCATGTATCCCACTTCCCACGGCAGAAACGGCATCGTATGGCATTTGAGGATGTTCCGCAGTCCAAAACCTGGGTGCAAATCCCTGCTCTACAACCATCCAGCTGTATAACCTGGGGTAAGTGACATAACAGCTCTGGGCCTCAGTTTCCCCATCTGTAACCTCGGGAAGCATGTCAGTCTCCACTTATGGGATGTTTGTCAATATTCCAAGGGTCATTGGGAACCAATGTTTGGCATGGTGCCTGGTGAATACCCAAAGCCCATGACCTATTGGAATTACCCTTGTTCTCCACATACATTCCAGTGCATGATGCCCCAGGGCCTTTGTATAACCTGTGCCTTCCACCAGGAGCACTCATTAACAACCACTACCCCAGCAGAGCCCCATGCCTGGCCCATGGCGGGGTGAGGGCTGAGCATTGGACAAGACCTGTCCTACCGACATGTGGCTCTACCTTCAAGGCAAGCAGAGCGGAGGTCCGCGTCCAGCCCCCCCTGGATGATGGCGAAGAGGTTCTGCTTGTCTGGCTGCCGATGGGCAGCAATGCACCGGTCCAGCCACCGGACAGACCTGCAAGAGGCGCCCTGGTCACAAGCCCTACAGGTCTGGTGAAGGGGAGGGAGATGAAGCTGCAGGACCCAACTCCTCCCCTCTCCCAGCACCTCCTTGTACCTGTGCATGGCTTCTTCCACCCGTGGACCTGTCACAGTGCTGCTGACCACGTCATCCAGCTGCATGATGATGTCTGAGCCTGCGGGTCAGACAGGGTACTATCACTGAAAGGGGCCCCACCTTTGATCAGGGACAGGATATTGCTGACTCCCCTGCAGCCATCCCAATCTGTTTACACAGCAGCCAGAAGGAGCTTTTGTCCTTGGAGACCGGGGCTCACTAGGTAGCCCAGGCTGGCCTCAAACCTGAGATCCTCCTGTCTCAGCCCCTCGAATGCTGGGTCTATAGACATGGCCACCATCCTTAGCTCAGAGGGAGCTTTTGAAAATGTGAAAATGTGCATCTCAATGGTCAAGAATGGTGGCGCACATCTGAAATCCTAGCACTCAGGAGGCGGAGGCAGGGCAGGAGGATCAGCATGAGTTAGAGGCCAGTCGGGTCCACAGAGTGAAACTCTGTCTCAAAGAAACAAAAAAAGAAAAGAAAAGAAAAGTGTGCATCTGAGCCAAGCATCACAATTGCAGGTTTGAGGTCAGAGGCAACCTATGCAACTTAGCAAATAAAAAAGAGTCTCAAATAAAAAAGAGTTCAGGGTGCAGCAATGGTACAGCACTTGACTAGATGTGAGAGGCCCTGGGTCCAATCCCCACTACAAAAAAAAAAAAAAAAAAAAAAAAAACCAGTGTGCATCTGATCTTGCCTCCTCAGCTTAAAATCCTGTCCTGTCCCATAAAATAAAATTCCAGAATGCACAAAGTGACTCTTCAGCTTGTGTGTAATAACAAGACTGGGAAACCCTGCATCTGTCAACCTAGGTCTGGTGAAATAAACCACAGACCAGCCCTTCACAGGATGGTCCCTTCCCATAATTCCAAAATCCAGAGACCTTGCGAAATCAATGGCTTTTGTGGGCTGGGTTTGTAGGTCAGTGGTAGACTGCACACTTAGCACTGGGGAGGCCCTCGGCTCCCCTCTCAGATTCACAAAAAGCAAAAACTAAAATAATAAATAAAAGGCTTTCCGTGGAGTAGAGAAGTTTTAGGGCAGTGAAATTATTGCCAGTAATCCTACTAGATACATGTCATAACATATTTGTCCAAACTTACAGAATGTTCAACACCAACTGTGAACCCTAAGGTAGACTATGGACCAGAACTATGCAAAATGTGATTGTTCCACACAATGGAATATTATACAGCTTTAAAAAGGAAGTAGCTCAGTGAAAGAGCACTTGTCTAGCTTGTATCACTCTGGGTTCATCCCTCCAGCACTGGAAAAGAAAAGAAAGAAAGAAAAGGAAGGAAGGAATGTAGGTCAGTCAGTTAACACCCTCTTTATTATAGCACACAAGCTCTACACAACCTGTCATACCCCTGTCTCCGGCCAGTGCTCACCTCCTTCCACTCTCCTCCTAGCTCACTAACTCCAGCTACAGAGCCTCTTCAATTTTCCTGCAACATACCAGGCTTAGCTCTGCCTCAGGACCTTTGCACTGACTGCCTCCTCTGTCTAGAATGCACTTTTCTCTATGGACATCCTAGTTTATTCCTAGTTTTAGGCCTAGGGTAGCCTTCCTCAAACCTAGTATTTGAGAAAACACCAAGTTGAAAGGTCATAATCACCTTACCCTCACTCTTTCTCTCTTGAAGTCAGTCATAAAACCTAGAGAGAATTGTCTGAACTTGTCTTCTGCAGGAAAGAAAAGGAGCCATGAAATCTAGTTCACCTTCCCCTGAAATCATAGGTCATAAGGCCCTGATATGAGAGGGGTCCACAGAGTGCCTGGAAGAAAGGCATGTCCTTCCCTCTAAGGACACATGGATAAGGGGAAGAATCTGAGCACACAGCTTTTGCTATGTTCCCCTTAGCTTAGTACAATTAGATCAGACCTCCTTTGTCAAATCACACCTCTCCACAACTATCGCTTCTTCATCAAACATAGCATATAATACACAGATTTTGGACTGGGGTGTAGCTCAGTGGTAGAGTGATTGCCTAGCATGGGAGAGGCCCTGGGCCCCATTTCCAGCACTGAAAAAAAAAAAAAAATTTGTCCTGCCTTTTGGAATCTTCATAAAATTTGGGTGCAGTGGGTAAAGAGGTGCACACCTGTATTTCCTGCACTCAGGAGGCTGAGTCAGGAAGATCATGAGTTCCAGGCCAGAGGCAGTGTGTACAACTCAGTAACACCTTGCCTCAAAATTTAAAAAAGGGGAGGTGGGTTGAGGATGTAGCTTAGTGCTGGAGGGCTTGCCTAGCATGTGCAAAGTCTTGGGTTCAAACCCGCAGTTCTGCCCAAAAAAAAAAGTTAATCATCCTCGTCAAGAATTGGGGCACCAGGATGGTGGCATATGTCTATAATCCCAGCACTCAGGAGGCTGAGGCAGGAGGATCACGAGTTTGGGGCCAGGCTGGGCTACACATTGAGACCCTGTCTCAAATGACAGCAACAACAAGGAATGGGGGACGTTGACAGAGATAAGAGGCCTAAAGCTTCTCCATCTCCTCTTATTGCCATCATTATTTCAACAGATTTAATTTGTCCATTTAATTTGCTGTTAAGAGAAATAACAGGAATAATGATAATAAAAGTACCTACCTATGTAGCTGACACTAGATTTATCAACATTCCTTCACTTATTCCTGTCAACAGTCCTACCAAGCTGGTCACAGTGGCACACACCTGTAATCCCAGCAACTGGGGAGGCTGAGGCAGGAGGATCACAGGTTCGAGGCCAGAGGTAGCCTGTGTAATTTAGTGAGACCCCATCTCAAGATAAAAAGTATAAAAGTGGGCTGGGGGTGCAGCCCAGCGGCAGAGCACTTGCAAAGTGTGTGCAAAGCCCTGGGTTCAGCCCCGCAGTATCTCAAGAAAATAAAAAAGAATTAAAAATGTATAAGACAGTCCTATGAAGAACATGCTAGTTTTTATCCTCATTTGAGTTTGGCTCAAGTGAAGCTCTGGGAGCGGCGAGTGACTTGCCCAAAACCACACAGCAGGTAAGGAACAGTGCCCGCCTGACCTCCACCCCTACAGACCAGAGAAGCGGTGACCCCCCCCCGGGGTGACCCCCCCCCCCGGGGTCCACTCACCCAGCGCATTCTGGATCTCCACGGACCTCTCTGGGCTCAGCAGGGTCTCATGGCCGTCGTAGGGGGAGCGGAAACGGACGCCCTCTTCTGTCACCTCGGACAGAGACACCAGGGACACCATCTGGAAGCCGCCGCTGTCCTGGGGGAACCCCCGCCCCCCGGCAGAGCTGTCAGCGAGCTGAGACGGCGGGTTGCTCACGCCAAACAGACGCCCCCGGGATCGCGACCCCAACCCCACTCACGGTCAGCAGGTTGTGGGGCCAGTTCATGAAGCCGTGGAGGCCGTGGGCTTTCTGGATCAGCTCGGGGCCCTGGGGATCGGGGAAGAAGGGGTCTGGTCAGGGACGAGAGCCACCCTGGGGGCCCGGGCAGGGCGCCGGAGTGAGCGGCTTCCATCCCCGCAGCTCCCCTAACCAACAGCACCGGGCACAGGCGAAGCGGGGCGCTCAACGTGGCGTTTGTCGTTGGCTTCTGGAGGTCTGTCCGGGGCCCGAGTGTCGCCCCAGGGCTCCCCCACGTCCCCGGAGTCCACACCCACCGGCCTCAGCCCCAGATGGTAGGTGTTCCCCAGGCAGATGCGGCAGCCGAGGCCGTCCAGCTGCTCGGCCGTGACACCCTTCATGGTCGCCTGCGTGCCCACTGGCATGAACACCGGCGTGGCCACGGGCCCGTGCGGCAGCTGCAGTTCGCCCGCCCGGGCCCGAGAGCGACTGCACTCGGCCACCAGCCGCAGGATCCGCGGAGCCGACTCCAGTGAAGCCGGGGTTGCCGCCGCCGCCGCCGCCGCCATCTTAGCTGCCGGAACCACGTGGGCCAAGGGACGCTACGGACGGCGCCATGTTGACGTCGATCACGTGATGCGCGGGGCGGGCGGAAGCCCCAGGGGAGCGCATCTGGGAACCATGGCAACGGACGCCTACGTGCTCGTCCCAGCTGGGCGCCTAATTGGCCCTCGCCCGCCGCGCGCTGATGCGAAGAATCGAAATTATTCCAGACGCACAGCCCATCCGCGCCACTTCTCGCCCTACGATCAGAGCCTCCCTGAGCCCTAATTTCGTCTGGTATCAAATACGGTGAGTTGTCACATCTCGGCCTGAGGACGCAAGCAAGATTGAGAAGGACGAATGTCTGACAGGGGATTGTGTCCTACTTGTTCGTTTCTCTGTCCTAAGAGTTTAGAACAGGACGTAGCACGTAGTTAGTCCTCAACAAATTTGTCTCTTCAACGGTAGAAGGAATCCCAGATTCGCAAAGGGAAAGGATAAGACCCGGGCTCTGTCCACATTTATTAGTTCATTCATAAATTCCCACTCTGCCAGCCTCCATGCAGCACAGGAGTAAGGGAAGTTGGATGCAGATTTATCCAGTGCTGAGTGTGTTCCATTAATGATGTTGTTGTTAGGTGCCATCAAGTCAGCACCCTCATAAGGGTTTTCGTTGGGTGATTGTTTTGGGATTGTTTAGGGAGTGGGTTGCCACATCCTCCTCCCATTTTTGCGGTGCTGGGGATCGAACCCGGGTCCTCGGAGAGTGCGGAGCAGCCCTCTACCAACTGAGCTAAACCCCGGCCTCCATTAATAGTAACAAATATATAGTATTATATAATATATAACAGTCTTACTGTTGGAAATGTAGTTCACCTCATCGCTGCCAGCAGAGAGCGCCATTGTCCCATAACACTTCCACGGAGGTGACACTGTGCTGTTCTGGGCAAGTCTGCCTCTCTGGGATCTTCAAGGCTCTATCCTGCAAGAAAGGGTAGGGATGCCGGTTTCTCAGGGTGGTGGAGCCACCTCATTAAGACAACAGGTCAGAAATATCCACCCTCCAGCAGGGTGCGGTGGTGCACTCCTGTGATCCCACCATTCAGGAGGCAGAGGCAGGAGAATTGTGAGGCCCACCTAAGTGTGGGCTGCTCCTAGCAGCCTAGGCAACCTAATAAGACCTTTGTCTCGAAACATAACTAAAAACAAAACAAAAAGGAGAGAGAGAGAGAGAGAGAGAGAGAGAGAGAGAGAGGAAGGAAGGAACAGAGGATGTATCTTCCAGGCTTTGCACTTGCTTTTGCCTTTCTCTGAAAAACTCATTTTCTCTGGGTTCCCTACATATGCCTTATATTTTTCATTATGATTGATCCCCATGGGAAAATTCTGATACCTCTACTCAATCTTCAGAGCAGTCCACTTCCATCACCATATGTTACTGTCTGGTCACTTATAAATGATATGCTTATTTTGTTTTGCTGTTTTTGAGACAAGATACCCCTATGTAGCCCAGGCTGGCCTTGAATTCTCTATCCTCCTGCCTCTGCCTCCCGAATGCTTCGATCATAGGTATGCACCAGGTATGCACCACCTCAATGATGTCCCAAGTAACTCACATTTTGTGCAACTGTAGATCTGTCTGCTTCTCTATCTTCAGTCTCAAAACACCTTGGAGCCAGTTTTCCTGCACTGAAGCCAGGTTTTTTCAGAAAAATAATGAACAAATAAAAAGTAACTACTGTGGAACTGGGCATGGTGGTGCATGCCTGTAATCCTAGCAACTTGGGAGGTAGAGGCAGGAGGATCTTGAGTTCAAGTCCAGAGGCAACCTGTGTAATCTAGCAAGACACTGTCCCAAGATTAAAAAAAGGGGGGGGGGGCTGGGGTGCACCCCAGAGGTAGAGTACATGCAAAGTATGTTTGAGACCCTGGGTTCAACCACCAGTACCGAGAAAAAAAAAAAAAAAAAAGCCAGGCATGGTGGTGCACACCTGTAATCCCAGTGGCTTGGGAGGCGGAGGCAGGAGGATTGCAAGGTTCAGACCAGTGACAGGTCATGCAATTTAGCCAAGCCCTATCTTTTTTGTAAAGAGGCTGAGAGTGCAGCTGAGTGATAGAGCACTTGCCTAGCGTGTATGAGGCCCAGGTTCAATCCTCAACACTGCCCTTCCCAGGGGTCAGAAATGTATTCTGGGAATATGTTATCAGTCTTTAACCAACAGTAGCATTCTTAGAACTAACCTTAAAACCAACCAATTCCCATAACGAAAAAGATGAAGAATATTAGAGTACACTTTACAGTGGCTTACTGCCCTTCCAGTACAGGAGCTGTTCACTATATTTGCTTTTCTACATATTCTTCCTTGCATCATTGGTACATAAGATGTCAATAGCTGTACCACCCTGGTGTCTGATCTGATCAGATCTCAAGAGCTAAGCAGGGTCAGGCCTGGTTAGTCCTCGGGTAGGAGACTACCTGGGAACATGGGGTGCTGAAAGCTTGGCAGAAGCAGCCCACTCCTAAAACAATCAGCCATCAAAAACCCCTTGAATAGCAGAGAAGAATTGACATAGTATTGGGCATGACACAGTGTCAGGTAATGTTTCTGTTATACAGAGGGTCACTATGAGTTGGACCTGACTTGACAGTACCTAACAACAACAACATATTCTCCATTGCACACTGGTAAATCAGTGTTTTTAAAGATTTCATTGCAAGGTGGGTGTGGTGGTGCACGTCTGTAATCCCAGTGGCTTGGGAGGCAGAGCCAGGAGGATTGCAAGTTCAAGACTAGAGGAAGTCTATGTAATTTATCGAGACCCTGTCTCAGGAAGTAAGGAAAAAAAATAAAAGGGCTGGGGGTGCAGCTCAGTGGTCCAGCACTTGCAAAGCATGCAGGCGTGAGGCCCTGGGATCAACCCCCAGTACCACAAAAAAAAAATTCATTGCATATGTTTGAAGTGTTACCAAAGGGGACTTGCTTTTGATTTAATTTATTTATTTAGCTTCTGAGGATCAAACCCAGGGCCTTAGTGCATGCAAAGTAAGCACTTTACCAACTAAGCTAAATCTCCAGCCCAGTTCCTTGCTTTTTAATCTATACATCTTTGGTAGTTTTGAAGAATAAATTTAATTCCTTGATATATAAAGCAGCATGGGCTGAGAATTCACTGAAAAAAACCCTCAATTATATGGATGTGACTTTTTTCCCCTTATGTTCTCAGGTTGTTTTTATTTGTTTTGTTTTTAGACAGGGTCTTACTAAGTAGCTCAGGCTGGTCTGGAACTTGTAATCCTCCTGCCTCAGCCTCCCCAGTGCAGGGATCACAGGCGTGGCCACCATGCCCAGGGTATGCCACATTTTGTGTGTGCATTAATCCACTGATGGACATTTGGCTTCTTTCCACTTCTTGATTCCTATGAATAATGCTGCTATGAACATCTGTGGAGTAATTTTTGCACTGTTTTTTTCCCCCCCATTTTGTTAGGTATGTGGCTCACAGAGGAATTGCTGGGTCATATGGTCTCACAATTTAAAGACCCATAGCTTTTCATTTTGGTGCTGGGGATCAAGTTCAGAGTTTCTTACATGCTAAGCACATGCTCTCCTACTGAGCTGCACTCCCAGCCCTCAACATCTTTTTTGATAACTTCCTTTTCTGCTTATATGTGCCTTATTGCTCTCTGCAGATTCACTTTGTATAAATAATTTCATCTATTAATTATAATAGGGATAACAATAACAGCTACAGCTGAGTGCTTATTATATGGCAGGCATATAGCTAATAGGGCTGGGATTTAGCTCAGTTGATAGAGCACTGCTCTGCAGTCTCTGAGGTCCCAAGTTCAATTCCCAGCTCCACAAAAATGGGAGAAGGACCTGGCAATCCACTCCCAAGGCAATCCTGAAACAGTCAGCCATTGAAAACCCTATGAGGGTCGCTATGAGTCGGATACCGACTCGACAGCACCTAACAACAACAACAACAACAACAACAACAACAACATAGCTAATCTCTCTCTCTCTCTCTCTCTCTCTCTCTATATATATATATATATATATATATATATACATATACACACACATATCTGTATCACATAACAAGCATATCACATAATAAATATATAATATATGCAGTAAATATATATATTTAGTTCACCTAAATAGCAATAATGGCCAGGCATGGCAGCACACTCCTGCAATTCCAGCGACTCAGGAGGCAGAGGCAGGAGGATTGTGAGTTTGAGGCCAGAGGCATAATTTACCAAGACCCTATCTCAAAATAAGAAAATAAAAAGTGGGCTCAGGGTGTAGCCTACTGGTGGAGCACTTGCAAAGTATGCATGAAACTCTGGCTTCACCCTCCCCATACCACACACACACAAAAATAAAAGTAAATAAATAGCAATAAAAATAACCCGAAAATGGTGATTATATAAGAGGTAATATGCTACCACTTATGGGCAAGTTCCAGCGTCAGCCAGGTATCTGGGAAGCCCTGCACTACCAGTGCCTTATTTAGCCAACAGTGAAAGAGCGTGGGTATCTTTATCATTCTCTCTCTCTCTCTCTCTCTCTCTCTCTCTCTCTCTCTCTTTTCAGTACTTGGAGGTTGAGCCTAGGGCCTCACACACGCTTTGCAAAACACCCTGCTTCTGAGCTGCACCCCTAATCCAGTTTTTACTCTTTTACCTTGAGACAGGGTCTTGCTAAATTACACAGGCTGCCTCTGGTCTCGAATCCTCGTTCCTCCCGCCTCCACCTTCTGAGTCACTGACATTACAGGCATGCGCATCCATTCTGTAACAGGCAATTTTCACAACACAGAAGTGAGCAAACACATAATGTGTCAGGTAGCCAAAGGGAAAGAGATGGCATTGAGTGGTGACGATTTTAAGCAAGATTGTCAGGGCAAAAGTTATTGAGGTCCTTTTAAAAATATTTTATTTGTTTACTAATTTTTCCCCAGAAGGAGTTTTGCTATGTTGCCCAGGCTGCCTGGAACTCCTGAGCTCAAGTCACCCTGTCTCAGCCTCCCAAGTGCTGGGCCCGCAGGAACCAAACCACCGCAACTGGCTGAAGTTCCGTATCTAAATGAAATCCTGAAAGGAGTCGTTCCCCAGCTCTGACTTTCCCGGGCAGGGGAAACAGTAAGAGCCAAATGTAGAAATGGGAACGCGCCAGGATTGTTTGCAGTGCAAGGACAAGACAGTGCACCCCGCAGGATTGAAGGGAAGAGGGCGGGGCGTCTAGAGGAGGTGACAGCGGGAGCTGGTGAGAGACCTCCGGATGTGCAGCGAGGACTCTGGCTTAGGGGAGGATGGAGCTTTCCTCGGGGAGCGAGGAGGGAGGCGAGATGTGTCAGCAAGGGGTACAGGGGAGGGTGGTGAGCGAGCAGTAGAGCGCAGGTGGGAAGGCTGGAGGCGCTGTGCGCCAGCCGCTGGAGGCGGCCTAGGAGCGTGGCTTCAGCACCATGGACAGCGCCACGTGCGTTGTCCGCAGCCCACAGAAGAGGCGTCGAGGAGGCGGGGCCTGAGCCAGTGTCCTGTTAGAAGCTGAGCGCTCTGGGCACGGGTCATAGTTTGTGCGGCGGGAAGTGTGGAAGCGTCCTATCAGAAGTGGCCAGCCCCGTTTGGCCACACCCTATAGGGCGGGGTGTGCAGGAGCGCCCTATCAGAAGCGGCGCACTCGGTTCACCCTGTGAGACCGCCCAGGAGAAAGTTTCTGGCTAAATTCACAGGACAGAGTCGCGGGGCTGTTTATCTGCGGGAGTCCGCTCTGAATGGAGGTGACCACCTGGGCAGGAACGGGCAGTGCACCCAGGATGGCCCCTGGGGAAACGGGCTAGGAAAGGTAGTGTTTACAGAGGCTGGACCTGAGGGTTGGTGCGCACTTGGTTAAGAGGCCTGAGCATCACCCCTACCCGTGTGACCAGGATTGGGGACACTCAAATCCTCCCCATCCTTGCCTCTTCTAATTGCGCAGATGCCCAGGGGAGCTCCCCAAACAGGGAGGACTAGATAGATGGTATTAGGGAGCCGGTGCTGAGGTCCAGGACACAGGCGAGTTTTGTGTTGTTTTAAAGCAGTACTTGGGGATTGAACCCAGGGCGGCCCGTATACTTTGCAGGTGCTCTCACTGGGCTGCACCCACGACCCACGCCCTTTTTTTTTTTTTTTTTGGAGTCAGGGGCCTGCTAAGTTACGCAGGCTCGTCCTGGCCTCAAATTTGTGATCTTTTTGCCTCCAGAGACTCTGGGATTACAGGCGTGTGCCACTGCGTCCCGCAGGAGATGGAATTTCAGAACAAGAAGGGAACAGGAACCTCTGAAGACTACTGGGAGTTTCAAACAGCTGTGAGCCCTTGGAACCCCGGGTTTGAGTGGCTGTCCTGGGAGCCTGGAGGGTTGGTGTTTACTCTGGTTTACACAGCAGTGGGTAGGAAAGGACCCTGAGAGACTCTTCTGCAAAGCCCGGGGTTCCACCTCTTGGGAAATGATGGGTAAATCCAGTTCAGACTGCCACGGACATGCTAGTCCTGTCTCCTGTGGTGGAGAGAGGGAGGCCAGTGAGTCAGGGGTACTCCTTCCAAGATGTCCTCCTTCTCTGGGTCTGTGCAGGACGTGCAGTTTTTACACCACCTTGGGTCTCAAGAATAATTCTCATCAAGTCCAGGGGACTCTGCCATAAACACTCAAACTCTAGGCTCTGCCCTCCTCCCAAACCGTCCTCGGTACCCAGACTTGCTCGGAAGCATAAACCCAGGGCCTTCCCAGCTCAGAGTCCTTCGTGGCCCTCAGAATAAACTCCAAATCCAGTGCCACCTTCCCCACCACTGACCGCTCGCTATTCCCTGTGCCTGGCAAAGCCTTCCCTCACCCCTAAGCCACCCATGGCTCCCACCCACTCAATCTGTCTAGTTTGAGTGGAAGGCCCTCCTGGACACTCCCAGTCCAGCGAGAGTAAGGCCCACTTGGGGCCCAGAGACTCCATGAGGGCGAAGATCAGGGCTGCTGCCCTGTTGCCAGCACACAGCACAGGACCTGACACCTAAGCGCCACCCAATAAACACATGGTGAGCAAATGAAACACGTGAAGTTTCCATTTATTCTGGGAGGTCAGAGTGAGTGTCCCACCTTCCATAAGGCTTGCTGTGGTGTTGCCCAAAATCGTGTCCAGAGGTCTAAGCATGTGAGGTGCACAGGCAGTGTGGGGCTCGCTCTGAGATATAATGCAGAGGCGACACCCCAGTGGCAGAGGGCCAAGTGCTAACAACGCGTCTCAGTGCAAGCCAGGCCTTGTCAACTGCACATCAGCCAGTGGTTCCTGGGAGTGTAACTCCCTGCCGGGGCACAGGACAATCAGGCAGGTGGGTGGATGGTGACTCCAGATCAGCCTGGGTCCCAGCCCCCAAACAAGCAGGGCTCGAGGCACAGGGAGGAAGAAATTAGGGGTCTGGACCCACATTATGACTCAGAGGCCCCCTAAGACTCCTCCCACAGAATCAGTCCACAGTCCCTGCAAAGCCATGCCCCGCTGCCCAGCATCTTAGCGTCTCAGCTATGCCTGCCTCTCACAGATGTCCTGAGCCTTCTGGGGTGGTGTGTGCCTTGTGCCCTGCCCCTGTCCCCAATAGCTTACATACCAAGAACCTCATCAGGATCCATGCCACTGAGGAGAAAACCATGGGCCCTGCCCTTCCTGCTGAGGCTCCTGTGCCCTGCACTGGTGAGGCGAGTGTAAGGATGCCGGCCAACAGCTGAAGCCACGGGAAGAACGTGGCCTGAGGAGTCTGTCCAAAGCCAGCAGCTCTTCCTCTGTGCTGCCCACATGAGGCCGAGGAGAATGGTCCACAGGTCTGCTTCCTTGGACTGGAGGGCCTCCATCAGTTGTGAAGGTGTGAAGCCCCCAGCAGGCCTCCTCTATGCTTTCGGTGATGGGAACATCTTCTTGAAGCCGGCTTCCCATGTGACAGGGCCTGAGCACTGGGATCCTGCCATGGGCCAGCTGCATCACAGCCCCTCATCATGGAGGTCCACGAGCCGGGACACCAACGGCGCTGTGCTCTCCAGCCATCTTGGGGACAAGTACCTGCAGGGCCTCGGAGGTTCTCGGTGAGGGTGTGGGCAGGCCCTGCCTCGCTGGTGGGCCTGAGTTCAGAACTCAAACGTGGTGGTGGTGGTCGCTGCCCGGGAAGCTGACTAAGCAGACTCCTGGGCTGAGGACGCAGGTGCTCAGCTGGAGTGCGGCAGTGTGTGGCAAGGGGGATTCTGGGCCTCGGTCTGTGTCCACACCACAAACACAAGGTGCCAGCGGAAGCCTCGTCTTGTCCCAGTTCCTGGATGTGTCCAGGAGAGAAGGGTCGTGGATGCTGACAACAATCTGAATGTCCCGTCGAGGGCCACCTGTGCAGCAGCACAGAGCAGAAGCCCTCCTGAAGCCTGGCTTTTGGCCAACCAAAGGCCAAAATGCTTCCCTTCCAAGCACTCAGGACATCCTGCATGGCTGAAACCCCGAGGAAAGGACCAGGCTTGCTTCTTGCTTCCGCCCATAGTTCCGCCGGCAACAGTACAAGGTTCTGGGGTGGAGGGGCTCCCCAACACTGCACACAGCTGGCAGGCTGAATAAGACTCCCCTGGAGAGGTGCACAGGCTCTTCCCAGACAGACTAAACTGGAGCCTGGGTAAAGTTGACCAGCGCGCTGCCCGTCCCCCACCTCCAGGCTGCTGCGGCTGACACAGTTCCTCGCGCGGGACCCTCCTCCGGGAGGTGCAGAATGTTCAGCAGCATCCTTGGCCTCTGTGCGTGCAACGCCAGGCGCACCCCCACGTCGTGACGGATGTCTCTATAACACTGCAGAAGTTCAACTGTGAGGCAAGACTGCCCCAAGTGACAGTTGCTGCTCTGTCCGGCCCCACTGCTCCGAATAGCTCCGCCCCTGGGGGCAAGGCCACGGCCACTGCAGACACCAGCCAGGGCACATTCACCCCTTTCCAGGTGGGTCACAAGGACCACCAGGGGAGCGTGCCCCACAAGGACATCCTACTCCACAACAGTGTGAAATGGCATGCAAAATGACATCAGAGTTCAGAGCAGAAAACCAGGCGTGGCTGCTTGGCACACAGCCAGGAGCAGAGCCTGCTGGGACACCAGGCGCGCAGAGTCCAGGGGAGCAAGCGGCTGGAGCAGAGATGTCTGGAGGCCTGGAGTTGGACCCTCTCTGGTGACCAGGGACCACCCTGCTGTCCCCACCCTGCTTCCTGGAGGGGGAACAGAGTAGAGGAAGCCACCTAGCGCCCGGCTGGAGGGTCAGACACCCAGGCCTGAGACAGTGCCGTTTTCTTTTTCTTTATTTGTCTACATTCAGCTGAAGTCAGATGTACTGCCTGAATGATCCAGACATACAAAAAAACCCACTCTTTCCCACTGGTTTTTAAAATAAAATCTTCACTTATAAAACTGAAACACTAAAGCATTAAAATACAGAAAGCTCATTTAACTCACTTCACAAAAGCATTAACAGATGATGTATCCCTTCCGTAGCTATTCAGAGACAAACCGAGGCAACGCGAACACCGAGTGTAAATAGACAGAGGGATACTGAACGGCAAGAACTCAAAACTCTACCCAGACGAGGCGGTAATGCCAACTAACAAACCATTGAAGACACGGAGTCCCAAACACGGCTAAATACGGGTCACAGCACGGGTCCCGGGGGTCGGCTGCACCTCATGACACGGCGACGTGGACGGGCGGGGCGCCTGCAGAGCCGGCGGACATGTTAACTGTGATGTGTAAAACTCAATCTTCCGATGGGCTGACGGGCGTTAAGTGCAGAAGGTAGAGGCGGCCCCCAGGGGCTTTATCTGTACTGGTAGTTCATGCTGTGCTCTGTGTTCCGGCCGTAGCCGCCCTGTGAGGACTGGTAGGAGCCGGGGGGCCCACTGTAGTTCTGGCCAGACCCAGCAGAGCTGTAGTTCGACTGTGACGAGTAACCTCCTGCGAGAGAGAGGGCGGTTAGAGGTGGGCACGAGGCCACCCAGCCACCAGGGCTCTGGGTGTCGGCCACGCCCAAGCTGTGTCCCGAGGCGGGCAGTCCCAGGGTCTCCTGCTTTGCCCTGCTAAGTGCCTTTCGGACATCATCGGTTCTGGCTGTCACCCACACCCTCAGGGGTGGACGCACTGTGACTCTGGCTCCACGGGGCAAATGCCAAGTGGTGACCCGCCTGGCCACTGAACTGAGGGGGCTGCCTGAGCCCACGGCTCTGAACAAGATCGTCCCTGAGATCCCAACTCAGTGTGGCTCAGTGGCGTGGGCATCAAGTGGTCTCTGGCTTCTGAGAAGCCTGAGCCGCCCCGCCCTTGCAGCCAGCCCTGCTAGGCCCCCTGCTGTGCCCCTGCTGCCTCAGGCCCACCTTGTTTGCCCTGGTATGAAGAGCCGCCCCCGGAACCTCCGCCGTAGCCCCCGTGGGACCCAGGGTTGTAGGACGACCCGCCTGAGCCATAGCTGTTGCCGCCGCTTCGGCCTCCACTACCACTGTAGTCTAGGGAGAGAAGACAGTACGGTTAGGGCCTGCGGCGGGCCAGGGCCCAGGAGGGCGCCTTTGCAGGTCTCCCTGCCTGCTAAGCTTGGGGGCCCTCAGTTGGGTCGGGCTGGTCACCTGGGGGGGATCCCAGCCACTCGTCTTCCCACCTGCCCGCTAGCCCAAGCCTGCTGGCTGCAGTTTGAGGCTGTGTGGCCAGCCTCAGACCATGGCGGCCCCTCTCCCGGCCTATACATGCACAGCACAGTTCCCAGTGTTCTGTCTCAGGGACAACCTGACCGCTGGCCTGCCTGGAAGGAGAGGACAAGCCTCCAGTTCACTGGGGCTGGAGGTGGCACTGCCTCCAGAGTGGTCCCAGGAGGCCCCTCAGGAGACTCCTTGGGCCCAGCCAGGGCCTCGGGACGGCCATGGCACAAGACCCAGGCCACAGACTGCTGGTCCCTCACCCTTCCTGCCCCCCACAGCCACGGCGCATGTCCTGCTCCTGGCCCGTCCGCCACTCACTGAATTTGCTCTCGTAGCCGTAGTCAGAGCCGCCGCCCCCGGGGGAGCTGTAGGAGTTGGAGTAGGAGGAGTAGCTGCCCTGCCCGTGGCTGTAGCCCTTCTGCTTGCCCTGTGGCGGGCCGTAGCTGCCGTACTGGCTCTGGCTGTAGGACTGCTGCGCGCCCTGGTGGGACTGGTAGCCCGAGCCATAGGAGGGCTTCTGCTGGGCCCCGTGCGGCGGCTTCTTCCCAGCGTGTTTTGGGGGGGCTGGTGAGTTGTAGTTATCCCCTTGGTAGTAGGAGCCGTAGCCAGAGGAGCCACCACCGCCCCCGCCGCCGCCACCACCGGCATTCCCAGAATGCCCTCCGTTGCTGTAGAACTGACCTAAACAGGGAGGCGGAAGGTCAGGCAGACGATCAGGAAGGGCGACAGGCAGAGGGAAAGGAAGGTGGCAGCGACAGGCCCTGAAGGCTGACCCGCAAACCCACTGCCCAGAGACAGCAAGGGGGGAGGACGGAGGCCACAGCGCGGGTCAGAGCAGCCCGGCTCGGTGGGCCCAGCCTTCGGCTCCACTCACCCATCGGCTGATGACAACAAGGGATCTTTGCCAAGCAGCGGAACGACAGCAGCTTTGCAGCAGATGTCAACATTACAATGAGATGGGCTCCAAGCGTGGATGACATTCAGGACTAGCTGACGGCCACCCAGATGTCCCCAACAGTGACAGGAAAAGCGAAGCCCCAGAGCAGCAGTAAACCACCCCCCCTCCTCCCTCTGGGGCTGGGAAGAGGCTCAGCGAGCTCCGGCCGGAGGAACCCCAGGGGACGCCCTACATGGAGGCCCCTGAAGCCACCACTGTCCTTGGAAGACCAAGCGGTCCGACCTGGTTCTCAGAATAAAGACCCTGGGCGCCTCCCTGCGTTCCTTGTACAAAAACATGACTTAGGCGCAGAGTGGGTCCGCAGCCTCGTAGAAGCCTGGCTGGGGCCGAGGGCTGGATCAGGATGTCCACGCAGGCCCTGGGCTACAGCCTTGGTGGCTGCCAAGGCTCCCTCCTCATTCCCAGCCGGGGGCACAGGCGCGCCCGTGCAGCAGGACTTATACTGCTTACACTGCGGCCGCCACGCTCTCAGAGCCCCAGGTGGCTAAGGAACCCCTGTGCCTCAGCTTTATAGGGGAGCTGCACATGAGCAGTGTCAGGCACGGCTGGGGACATCTCAGAGGGCAAGTGAGGTTGGAGCGCAGGAGGGGGCGATCCTTTAGCCCAGCACTCATGGGGACACGGGACACACAGGCACTGCCGCCCTCAGCTAGCCAGGGCGGTGGCCCCACTCCCACACGCCTGTCCATCCTCAGGGTGAGCAATGAGGGGCCCCCGCCTTCCACCCTGGCGAGGCATACCCCATGCTGGTGTGTCATGGGCCAGGGGCATAGGCGCCAGGGAAACAGGGCAGGTCTGCAAACACAGCTGTCCTCTTCAGGCAGGTCTCCCCTCCCCCAACCACAGAGTCGCACGACGGCGAGCAGAATGTGCCCCACAATGCAAGAAAGCGGACATGCGGAGGGCGGCTCAGTGAGGAGACGGGGAGAAGGGCTTCAGAAGCCCCTCTCGGGGCAGCAGCCCACCAGCCCCAAGCCTGGCTTCCCCGGCGCCCTGCACTGAGCGCACACCTCACCCCGGCGGAGGCCAGGAATGAATGAAGACGCAAGGACCGAGCGCTTGTTACTTTAACATGTATTGATTAAAAAAAATAAAGAGGAGGGGAAGTTTTCAACGTCATTCAGGATAACTATTTCCTGGTATAAAAAGACATTATTCTCAAACAATAACTTTCTAAAAAAAAAATATCATGCAATCAAAGATTTAAAAAGTTTCACTGAATGGTTCATACCTGGGGGAACAAATCACATAATAACCGTTTTGACCAATTTTTGCCTGAATAAACGCAAAATCTTGCAAGTCAAGACAGGCAGCTTTGCAGCAAAAACCCACCGAGCAGAGGCCAAAACCACAGAGCCCGAGGAGGGCTCCCGCCAGAAAACTGGGGTCTCTGTGAAGAGTCCAAAAAGCCTTATCCTTGGGCACTCAAGGAGAAGCTTCCAGGCTGTTGGAGTCCGTAACCATGTACCCAGTAGCACCTGGCCATGGTGAAGCCAAACCTGGCTCTTCACTGGAAAATCTGGGAATGTACTAGGCTCTTTCTGCTTACTTCTAAAGCCTCATTTACAAAAAGAAAAAAGTCTAGAATCCCATGCATTTGCAGCTGTGATCAGGACTTGCAAAATTTCACGTTTTCTGCCCCTTAAAGCCTGTCTGTTTCTCGCACAGGTAATGGAAGCACAGTTTTGATACCTTTGAGAGTTCACTCTAGCTAAGCCAGCCACAAAATACCGCACCCCAAACAGGAACCCACCAGAGCATTTACAAAAGGCGCAGCATTCACAGCGCGGTGTACAATTCCCCACGTTCCCGAAGTTTTACATGCTCATTAAAAAGGAAAAAGAAAAAAAAAAAAAAAAAGGTTGGCTGCTCTGGATTCAGATGTGCTCAAACAGTTTTCGTCACTGTCAAAGGCATCAACCAGATTTGGGAATTTGTTAAAAGGTTAAAAATTCATACAAAACCTGCTGTAAATTAAGACAAAGGTAGATTAAAATGCGTCATTATCTGTCTCTTTAAATAAAGTAATGCTTTCCATAAAAAGCAAAGGTGGGCTTTTGCCTTGATGCTGAACAACGCTGGCTCTAGAATTCTGTGCAAGGCTGCACAAGAAATACATTCTCTGAGGAAAGTGTTTTCCACTTATTGTGAACTTCAAAATGACCGAGTTCAAAGGCAAATCACGATAAAAACTGCCATTGTCTTAAATTCTGCAGGCTAAGAGTTTCAGACAAGCTGCGGTGAAAAGCCACGGTTGAGAAACCCAGTGAAGCACAGGGACACAGCACGGACACTTTGGGTTTTGGAGTTGGAGGAAATTGGAGTAAAAAGTTGATTTTGTGTGCAATACTTTTAGACGCTCTAGGAAGACCCAAAATCATGATAGCCGTAGCAGTCTGTGAAAAAGTCACCTACAAAGGGGGAGACAGAGCAGAGAGAAGAAATTAGAATTCTTTTGAAAAAGGGCACAGAGCGCCACATTTGAAATTCATGTTCTAGATTTCTCTGCTCCTGTGGCCCCCAATGAAGGATCCTTCTCAGGACAAGAGCGGTGCATGGGCAAGAAAGGTCCATTCGCCAAGACTGGTGCTTCACATGGCTTAAGCAGAGAAATTTAAAGTTCTCATTTCTAAGGAATTTGGAAGGTATAGGACTTGGTGTGTTAGCACTTAGAGCCAAGGACACGTTTTGGGGACGGGGCTTGAGGGCCAGATGACCTAATCACCGCAAAAAGGTGCGGGTGGCTCCTGAGCCTCAGGGAGGCTGCGGCTGGCTGCCCTGCCCTAACTCAGGCCCACGCCTACGCTGCCGCTCGCTGCCGCTTCCTCCCACGCAGAGACAGAGAAGCGCACACTTACTGTAGCCTGCTGTCGCTGAGTTGCCTCCGTAGCCGTAGCTTCCGTACCCGGCGCCTGCAAGAGAGCAGACAGGTTACAGGGTGGGTGGGGGTCTGTCCTGCCCCGGCCCCTACCCACCTCTCAGCCCAACCCCAAGGGTACCACACGCCTCGAGGAAGGAGCACGGATGGCCGCAGAATACACAAGCCAGGGGCCCTCACCAGCATTCATGTAGCCTCCATGGTTGGTGCCACCAAATCCTCGCCCTCGCCCTCGCCCTCGGATGTTGCCTCCCCGCCCCCGGCCTCGGAGGTTGGGGGGCGGGGGCACCTCATTGTGCATGGGGCCGCCCATGCCGAAGCCTGGGTTGTGTGGCTGCGGGGAGAGAGCACATGGCGGTGAGGTTCGCCTGCCCTCGGCCACAGGAGTCCCACCCAGGCAGGGGCCAAGGCCACATGCTTACCTTTGCGGCAAATTTGGGTCCGCCTCGGACAGGGACTGGGGTTCTCTTCTTTTTGTTGGCTTCAAGGGCAAGGGGGGCATCGGGGAAAAGCTTTTCCAGAGCAGCAAGGGCAGCGTATGCCTTTGCCACCTTTTTATTTGAACCAGCACCTTGAAATTTCTGTCCATCCACCTCAACCTGCAGAGTGGACGGGTGTGGGGGTGACCCAGTGCTTCTCCCAGGAGGAGGGCCCACCTCAGCAGCCTCTTCAGGGGCCCTGGACTGCCCACTCACCTCCATGACGAAGCGCTTATCGTGGCTGCCCCCTGTCTCGGAGATGAGCTCGTACTTGAGGCCACGCCTCTTCTCATTGAGTTCCATAACGGGGTTCTTGCCATGCTTAGTCAGGATCGGCCCCTGCTGTTTTACGTTCTCAGGGGAAGCACAAAAGAAAACCAACAAACTCAGCTTCAGCCTTTCAGGACCACCCTGGAGGCCGAGCCCCGGGCTCCACACCCCTGCTGGACCTGCTGCGGGCCTCAGCCGGCCTCTGCGGGAGCCCCTGGGTGATGGCCTGCCTCCACCCCACCGCCCTGTGGTGAACAGAATGGTGCCCAGATGCTGGAGCACCAGCCTCCCAGGGTCCTCCCAGCTCCTGGCAGGTACACTGCGTGTGCGGAAGATGAAGAAAGGCGCAGGGGCTGCCTGCTCTGCCCCAGAGGTCACCCCGCCGCCCACCATGCGCTCACCTCGGCAGTGGCATCTGAGGGGAAGGCGGAACTGGGGGTCGAGACGGCTTCCACCATGGGGGGAGGAGCTGCTACGGGCTTCGCCTCTGTCTCCTCGGCAGAGTCCTCTCCTTTGCTGGAGTCCCTGCCCTCAGCGCCCGTGGGTAGGCCCATGTCCTGCAACACCTGCAGGGCGGCCAAGCTGGTGAGGGAAGGCCTGGCACAGTGCCCTCCACCCCTGGAGGACCCCGGGTTGGAAGATCTGAGGGGGAGCCCAGCAACCCCAAGAGGAGTTCTTCTCTTTCTTTTGGCTTCCCAGGGGCCCTTGAGGCCCAGCCACGGTTGAGGACTTTCTAAAGGTGCCTCTGCCACATGTGTCCTCACACGTTCCAAAATCTATCCCACTGCATTGTCTGCATTGGATGCTCTTCCACCACGCATGAGCCCGAGAGGAAGTGGTTTTGTCGTTCAGAAGACAGCACCGGCGCCACACTCACCTTCACAGCCACGTGCAGCTTGGCGGTCTTTTTGGATGGCCCAGAGGCCTCGAAAGAACTGCCGTCCACCTCCACAGACATGGTGAAGATGGGGGCGTGGACGGGGCCCGTCTGGGACACGAGCTTGTATTGCAGCCCTGGCTTTAGCTGGTTCAGCCTCATCAGGGCGTTCATAGCTTGAGGAGGCTCGGCCTTCTCCTCTGAGGAGAGAGGAAGGCAGGACAGGCTCAGACTCCAGCACGTCTGCTGGAGAGAGCCGGACACACAGCCTAGGGACTCTGCTGTGCGGTGCCATGCCAGGCAGCCTGGTCTGTACCTCTCCTGCAGCCACCAGCAGAGGCACACCCCTACGGTGTTCCACACCGTCCCCCAGTTACTGATTTTTAAGAAGACTTAAACGTCGGAACCAAGAAGAAAATAAAGAGCAGGCACCACGGCCAGCTTTAGGGTGAAGCTTCCGCGGAGCACATGGAGAAGAGAAGACACAGCGCCACTAACAAGGCGCTCAACCCACCTTTCTTTTGGATCTTCTTCTTCTTCTTGCTGGGGGACTTCTCCTCCCCGTCCTCCTCCATGGGGCGCTTCATGGGCGTAATGGCATAGGTGGTGCTGGGGGGGATTTGAACTGCAGAGAGACACCAGGGCAGGAGTTGCTGACATGGGCAAGCGGCCACCTTGGCACTCCCTGCGGTCCGGCGCCTCCACACACTCACCGATGTAGTCCACTGGGTTCTCATTCTTTGGTTTCTTGGGCATCTTGGAGGGCAGGGGGTCCATTCCCAGGACTTTATGGAGCTGGCCAAACGCAGCGAGCCTAAGTGCGTGCTGGAGAAGGGAAGAAGAGTCTGACTGGACTGCCCTGTGCCCACAGCCAGTGTGTGTGCTCACTAATGCCTTCTGAGATGGGGCAGGAGCTCGGGGGTGGCTAACAGTCTCCCATATATCAGCCAGGGGTCCCCTGACAGCCAGGGCAGGGCCTGACTGCTCGGGCCCCGCCTCGCTGTGGGGGAGGGCCAGTGTGTGACCACCCGCCTTGAGAGGAATACAGGAGATCCCAAGCTGGGGCCTGGTTTGCCACACGGAGCCAGGTGGTGGGCCTCAAAGCAAACGCGTCTCCCCGCCGCCCTCGGCGCACAAACTCAGCGCTCGGGCAGGCCCGGGGGCAGACGGCAACCACGCATGGCGCCAGGGGAAAGAAGCAGCCCAGATTGGGGCGCCCTGTATCAGACACTGTGCCTTCGCCTCCAGTCCCCGACCTGAGCCTACGATCCAGGGCCGCCCTGAGAATGCCCAGTACTGGAACTGGGAGCCAGCGAGTGAGGCTGGGAAGGGCTCATGGTGGCAATGGCGACGACTATACCTGCGCACTCTGTGTGATATCTTCCCGTTGCTGTCTGTCTAGATGCCCAATAGCATCAGTGGCTTCTTTTTCACAAGGGTCATAAATGCCAGAACCATCTGAAGGCAGGAAACAAGGAAGATATGCAGAGGATTATCTGTTAGCATCTCGGAAGAGTTGTGCTGCCTGAGGGAACCAGGTGCGTTACCCCCCGCGCCCCATCCACACCCAGCTCTGGAAAACACGCCGAGCTCGGTGACCCACTCGGCATCCAGCCCTAGACAGAAATAATCCACATGTGTCTCAGAGTAAGAAAGTCACGTGGGAGTGGGTCACCATGGCCCTCGGATCCGCCCTCCAAATCATGGCTGCGGACCCGGCACAGGGCTGGATATGATGGTGCAAGAGGGTAGTCACATGCTTCAGCCCTAGGGGGGACACGGAGCTGCTGCTGCCCTAACCCAGTCAGTGGACCAGTGAGGAGGCGGCTGCAGGGTCTTAATCCCTGTCCTTTCCCTGCCACTTGCAAAGCACAAGGCCCCAACCTGGCATCACGATGCCGGACGCCAGGCACTCCAGCACTCTCCGTAGGGCCTCGCCGGCGCCCATTGGCCTGTTGGCTGTGCCGATGGACTTCTCACACAGCAGCTCCAGGGGCTGAAAGGCAACAGCGAAAGTGAGTGACCAGCTGCAGGAAGGCCCCGGCCAAATCCACGAAAGTATCACTGGGTGAGTGGGGGACAGGGGGCTGGGAGTCTCAGCCACCCTGGTCAAAGCTGAACACAGAACAGCAAGGCAGAAGCCCAACGTTTCCCTTCAAAGGGTCAGCCATGAAAACTTATAGGCCATGTGGACCAAAAGACAACACCGAGAACATAAGCAGGTACTCATACGTAAAATGCACCTGTTAAAAATAGCCAAGTCACTCTCAATGCAGCTGGGAGAATGCTGCGTGGGCCCTCGTATGCTGGCTATCCCAGGACACTTGAAAATGATGCTTCATGGAGGGGATCACATTGTGCTGCTCATCCAGCTCCCCCGTACCCCCGCCCTGGCTGAGCCGTGTGTCCACCACGGAAGGTTCTGGTCTTATGCTTAGCCCAACCCAGAGTCTGGACCACAGAAGCTGCTGGAAAAGCAGTCCTGAAGGTATAGGACAGCCACACCCCACAGAGCCGCCCTCAGATGCAAGGTGCCTTACCCATCCTCTGAGGGGACCCCACGTGGGCACTCGAGTGCACAGATCCCTCAGAACCCGGATGACAATGACACACGACTTCAGGCCATTGGCCCTGGCCTAGAGGAAGAAAGCACAGGCCCTTTACACGCAGGCACCTCCCCTCACACCAGGCAAACATGAATAACGCAAGTCTCACAGTGCTGCTTTGCCAAGGGTAAACAGCATGCGCGACCACCAAGTGCGTGGCCGGCAGTTGAGTTCCCCGCACGTACAGGACACGATTACTCTTAACGCAAAGCAGCAGCAGCCCACCTGCTCCGGCACGAGCCTCCTGGGGGTGTCAAATTGGCTTAGGTGCGCTCCTTTAGCAGCTGCGTGGCCACAGGTGCTAAGATCGGCACGGCTACAGTCAATGTCTCGGAAACTTTTATGGTCAACGTTAGCCAAGTTAAAACTTAGGAATTCTCTACCGAAAGACAAAGAGAAGAACAAAATGCAAACCTGGAACCACTTGGCGTGGCGGAGGGACGCCAAGGCAGCAAGGCATTTCTGCCTGTCCAGAACGTCCGGGGGGTCGTTGACTGATAGCGTTTCTATTCATGGATGGAATAAGAAGACAAGGCACAGTTTGACCAAGGGGTTCTGTCAGGTGGAAAGGGGATGTGGCAGCTTCCTAAAGGGCAGCTGAGTCTCCCAGAGTCTGAATCCGTCTCCACCCTGGAGCAGGGAAGGAGGAGCTAGAGTGCAATGAACTCTGCCCTGAGAAGGAATCAGAAAAATTGGAGGCTCCCTCCAAAAATACACAGAAACAAAAAGCAAAATCAAAAGTGGGAAGTTATTCTAAAAGGAACAAGCCATGGGGAAGGGGAAAAGATAGGCGGATCCTATCTTCTAGTAGGCTCTTCCCTTGCTTCCTCCCCATCAATCAGCTAGGCTAGAATTTTCAATAGGAAAAACAAACAAAAAAAGAGGTGGGGGGGGGAGTGGAAATGAACTCCCTCTCTGCTTCCCACGACAGCCATCCCCAGAGGCATCTGCGGCAAAGGGGACCACTTCCGCCCACCAGGCGGGACTGCCCTAGCCCCAGCCCGTGACAGAGAGAGTCCTGTTGGTCAAAGGTCCAGCGTCCCTGAGTGGATAAGCTAGAAGGGCTTTGGTTGTTGGCATCAGATGAGAGCCAAAGGTAATCAACAAGGGGCCACATCAGCCTGTGCTGCAGCACAACTGGGGTGTCTGTCTGCCAGCTGGTTGTCCGCGATTTGGATAAGGCCTCAGCCGAGGTCCAGGGTGGACGATGCACTGCGGGCACAGTTAACGTCTGAAGTACACACTCAGTGGGAAAAGCATACAATGGTTTAAAACCTTATCCAAAATTCTGCGTTGGCCCTTGGCTCTAAAACCCTCAAGGTGATAGGAGTGCCACTGGCAGAGGACAAAGGAAGACACCCGAAGTTCTGCCGGTAACACAAGCTGATCTCACAACTCCCACGTGACGTTCATGCAGAAGCCATTTGGTTGTCAACAAATCGCAAAACCAGAAGATGACCAGGGACACACCTTTCCAAGGCCAGAATGGTTCAACAGGGAAACACATTTAACGCTTATGTTCGAGAACATTGGAGGAAAAAGAGGAACAAAATGGTGCGATCCCCTAGGAAAAGTGCTACTCACTTTTAGTGCCACCATTTGGTCAAACTCCCGAGCGCTCAAGGCCACAGGGAGATGGGCTATGAGAGTAAAGGTGGCCAGAGCGACCCCGATACCCTCTCAAGAAAGCAGTCTAAAACTGAATAGCACATTTGAACAGAGAGGGGACACCACGTTTCCACGTCCTGCCTGCCTGCCTTGGCCTCCCTACCTCCAGCTAACACTTTCTCCATTTCTTCTCTGACAACAGGGGATGTCAGGTGGATGGTCAGGGACAATGGAGGCTCTTTTGTGTTTTTTATCACAATCGCAGCATCATCCACAGATTGGAGTATCTCATACTTGTCTTCTGTTACAGCCTGAAAAAGAAAAGACAACTTTCAAAACACTTTCTCTGTAAGGCAATTGACGGTTCTGGTTGTCTCCACTGGGTCTTGGATCACAGGCCACCTTCTTGGTGTGATCGGCCAGAAGGGCCTCCACCTGGCTTGGCAGAACCTCCCTCTGACTGGTCACGTCCTTCGACATTATCTGTGCACTCCAGAAAGGGAGTCAATAACTCTAGCAAAACATATCCACCAGGACCTTTATTTACTTTTTTCTTTCTTTCTACAGTACTGGGGGGGTTGAACCCAAGACCTCATACATGCTAGGGAAGTTGCACCTCCAGGCTCTTCTTTATTTTTTATTTTATTTTTATTTTTTGCTGTACTGGGGGTTGAACCCAGGGCCTTGTGCTTGCATGCTTTGCAAGTGCTGGACCACTGAGCTATACACCCCTAGGCCTTATTTTTTATTTTTTGAGACAGGGTCTTGCTAAATCAGGCAGACTGCCTCTGGTCTCAAACTTGCAATCCTCCTGCCTCTCTCTCCAGAGTCACTGGGATTACAGGCATGGGCTACCCTGCTCGGCCATTTTCTTTTTTGAGACAGGGTCTAACTAAGTTGTGCAGGGTGCCTCCGGCTTTGAATTTGTGATCTTATTGCCTCAGCCTTCTGAGTTGCTGGGATTACAGGTGTGAACCACAATGCCCTAAAAACAACCAGTAACCACAACACCCAGCCTTGTACCCGGAGCTTTAAAATACAAAGGGAGGAGCAGGATGTGGTGGTGCAAGCCTGCATTCCCAGTGACTTGGGAGGGGGAGGCAGCAGGATCGCCCATTCAAGGGTAGAGGGAGCCTGTGTAACTGAGTGAGACCCTGACTCAAAAACAAAAAATGGGCTGAAGGTGCAGCCCCAGTAGTAGAGCTCCTGCAAAACATGTGCAAGGCCCTGGGTACCACAATAAATAAATAGATAGATAGATAGATAGATAGATAGATAGATAGATAAAAGAAATAGCATAAAATGCAAAAGGGGCTGACAAGAGAATCACGTGAGCCCAGATGTTCAGGACCAGCCTGAGCACCATAGTGAGACCAACATCAACCAAAAAACACAAAAGGATCATGGTGTGGCAGTGCATGCCCACAATCCTAGCACCGGAGAGCTGTGACAGAAGAATCAGGAGTTGAAGATCAGCCTGGGCTGTGCAGCGAGACTCTCAAAAAATGAAGAGTGGTTTACGACTGGGGAGAAAAGCAGGGTGTGACCTTCCTTCCGACACTTAACAGTCAGTACCTTTGGATAAACCAATTTTATTAATCTGAAGTTTCTTGTTTTTTATAGACGGGGTCTCAATACGTAGCTCAGGCTTGGACTCGAACTCATGATCTTTTTGCCTTAGCTTCTGGGGAGCTGGGATTACAGGTGTGTGCCACCACACGCAGCTCAAGATTAAGGCTCCTAATTTGTAAAAGGGACTGAATACACCCACACTACAAGGGTGTAACAGTACTTCAACCACACACTGTGTGGAAAGCAGAGCCCATGGCAGAATGGGTAGCCAGCCACTGCTAGTTCCACGCTGCAACAAAATAGCCACACAATAGCCTCGAAGAAAAACTGCATGGGGTACAACAGTCTGCATCCTATGATGCATGTAGAAGCAGATACTTGCTGCACAGGTGTGTCTACTGAAGATGTTTACAGGAGTTTGACCTTTCCTTTCTTTATGCTAGTTTACATGACTTGGCAAAAACTCAAGCTTTTCCTTAATATTTTTGTTAAAGAAAATAAGTGGGCATGTTGCGGACAGGACAAATGCACTGGAAAATCTAACTCAGCCTTCTGGGTGGGATAATTCCCCTTTGGGGGGTTGTTCCGTGCATCTTAGGGTTTTCAGTAGCATCCCTGGGCTCTATTCACTGGGTTCCATTAGCCTCACACTCGCCCCTTTTCTCTAGACACTAGGGAAGAATGGGGAAATCACCTCAAGAACCACAACTGTGTGGCTGAGCATCCTAATACCTGCCTGTGGGCCCAGTGACTTGGGAGACCAAGGCAGGAGGAGTGTGATTCAGGGCCAAAGACAGCCTGTGCAACTTACTGAGACCCTGCCTCAAAATAACGGGGCTGGGAGGCAGGCATGGAGGCTCATGCCTATAATCCCAGCAACTCCAGAGGCGGAGGCAGGAGGACTGCAGATCAGAGGGCAGAGGGAGCCTATGTAATTTAGGGAGACCCTGTCTCAAAATACAAAATAAAAAAGGCACTGGGGGGTACAGCTCAGTGGTAGAGCACTTGCAAAGTACGTGCGAGGCCCTGGGCTTAAACCCCATTATGGCTACAGCCATAAATAAATAAATAAATAAATAAATAAATAAATAAGGGGTTGGAGGCTGCTGTTCAATGGTAGAGCACTTCTCTGGCATGTAGGAGGCCCTGGGTTCAACATCCCCCAGGACTAGGGGTTTAAAAAAACCTACCACTGAAATGACTTAAATGCTTTTTCTTTTCTTTTTTTTCTGAGCTGGGGATGGGACCCCAGGCCCCAAACATACTGAGCAAGTGCTCTGCTAGTGAGCTACACGCCCGCCCCTAGCCATTATTTTTATCTTTAAGGACTAACTCAGCGGAAGCCGTTCCTTTAGAAATAGTTACACCACAGCACTTGGGAGGATGAGGCAGGAGGCGGCTAAGTTTGAGGGTAGTCTGGGCTACACAGAAAGACACTTTCTCAGGAAACCAAGGGCAAGGAGGCACGGCGGTGCACGTGTGTAATCCCAGCAACGCAGGAGGCAGGGGCAGGAGGATGGCAAGTTCTAGCCCAGAGGCAGCCCATGTCATTCAGCGAGACCCTAGCTCAAAACAAAAATATTTTAAAAGGGGCCCGAGGGTGCTGTTCAGTGGTAGAGCACTTGCAAAGTGTGTGCGAGGCCCTAGGTTCCATCCCCCAGTACTGCAGCCTCCTCAACAACAAGGAATCCAGGGCTGGTAAGGTAGCTCAGCAGTAGAGTGCCTAGTAGGGCAAGGCCCTGGGTTCCAGCCCTAGCACTGCAGAAACAAAGACTATGCACACTATAGCTTCGTGTCATGTACTTCTTATAAACCATGGTAAAATTAGTTACAAAATTACTCCAAGAAAGACCGTTTCAGGGAGTCACCTTCAGTAGCTCTCTGGAAGATTCTAATGTACTACATCTGCTCCAGATCTCAATTCCGACCTTTGTCCTGAAACCGTAAGCCCCCTGGGATGGGATGTCTTTCACACATTCACAGGAGTGAGACTGACAGGGAATCAATTTCTGCTTTTGCTTATCTTGTCACTAAATCCAGGGTGACTGTTCTGAAAAGGCAACCTGTGGGATTATGCAGAGGCTCTGCTACCTCCAGCCTTCCCAGCTGGAGACCCTGGGATCAACCACTTAGCTTCCCTGCACTCCAGGTACCACCAGTAATACTCTGAGGAAGAAACTACCCAGGTAAAGTGCATGCCTGGAATCCTAGCAACTAGGGAGGCGGAGGCAGGAGGATTGTGCGTTTCAGACCAGAGGCAGTCTGCACAACTTAATGAGACCCTGACTCAAAATAAAAACTAAGTAAAAGCCAGGCATGATGCCCCACACCCACAATCCCAGTGACTCAGGGGGCAGAGGCAGGAGGATGGCAAGTTCGGAGACCAGAGGCAGTCTGTGTAATTTAGCGAGACCTCGTCTCAAAAAGTAAAAAAATGGGCTGAGGGTACATTTCAGTGGTCCAGCACTTGCAAAGCATGCAAGCATGAGGTCCTGGGTTCAACCCCCCGTACTGCAAAATAAGTAAACAAATAAATAGACAGATAAATAAATCAAGGGCTAGGGGTTGCACCTCAGTGGTAGCGCGCTTGCAAAGTAAGCAAGGCCCTGGATTCAACCCCCAAGTACTGAAGGAAAAAAAAAAATTACCCAGGTAAACAGCACATATAGCCTAGCATCCGGTGTAGTAAATGCTCAATAAATGTCAGAGGCCATCACTTGGGGGGGGGGGGGGGAAGAGTAAGAAAAAGAAAAAGAATTTTTCTTTCTTCAATGCCGGGGGTTGAAACCCAGCACTTCGCACATGCTAGGTAAGTGCTCTCAGTGAGCAGCACCCCCAGCCCCATTTCTATTTTTCATTTTGATACAGGGTCTCACTAAGTTGTGCAGGCTTCCTGCCTCAGCCTCCCGAGTGGCTAGGATTCCATTATAGATGTGAGCCATGGCACCTGGCACTTAGGCAGTATTTTTATAGTGGAACAAATAAGTGGATTTTTATAAAAGTACTTTTGCATATGTACAGGTCTGTCTCGGGGAGGAAGAGTTCATTCTTGTATGATCCGTCCATCCGTCCATCACCCACCCACCCACCCATCCATCCAATGAAGCCTACACGTGTTGTTCCCAACCCAATGGCCTCGGGCTTGTGCAGCCTGGTGCACTGCAGGCACTGAGTCATCTCATTAGCTGCCCAAGTGGCTGGGTACCACAGTAAGGGGGTGACTGCTCACAGACCCTCACTGGCTGTGGCATCTTGCCCCAGGAGGTTCAGAGGGGAGCCTGCTTCCTGGCACACGACATGGGAAACAAGCTGGTCTCTCTTTCTCTGCCCTGTGTCCTCACAGGCACCCTCCCCCTGCCCGTTTCAGCGGCGGTCACACTCACAGCGAGCTGGATGGCCAGGTTGTCAGCCACCTTGTCCAGGAGGGTGGTTGTGGGCTTCTCCTTACATAGCAGCACCAGCTCCAGGTCCAAGTCCCCTTTGAGCAGAAGGCCCTTGGCCACCAGACCGACCCGCATCACGCCCCGCAGGGTCCTGGTCATGTGCTCCGTCTTCTGCTCCCTGAGGGACACAAGGGAGCCTGGCTCAGTGGGGTCCGTCCAGCCAGAACCCAGAGCGGACGGAGCTTCTTGGGAAGATGCCGAGCCCCCCAGGCCGGCCTCCCGACACAGCCTCCACCTTACCCGGCCCCCTCTTTGCTCTCGTCGTCCTGGGGTGTGTCCATGCTGTCGGCCTCCGTGGGCTCGCTGCTGCCCTTCTCCTGCTCATCGATCCAGTCGGACACAGCCTTGAGGGCCCGCTCCGTGTGGGACACCATGTTCTGCACAGCCTCCAGCTCCTCTTGGGTCGGATAAACTGAAGAATGTTTTGCCATCACATGGCGATCATCATTCACAAAAATTCGCATCGGACGCTGGAAATGTGAAAACTACGCTAAAAATGATGCAGAGAGACCAAGTGACCCGCCACCGTCCACGTACACTAAGGCTATCTGCACACAGCTAAGGCCCGAGCAGGCGGACAACCACACCCTGTTGCTCTCCCCAGGCCGTGGGGGGAATGGGACATCGGACACATCTCTACACTACAGTAGTCCCCCCTCATCTGTGGGGATCCATTCCACGACCCCCAGTGGGTGCCTGACACCGCGGATCGGACCAGACCCAATATATGCTAGGTTTTTCCTCTACATACAGGTGCGTGGTAATGTTTAATTTGTAAATTAGGCATGGTAAGAGCTTAGCGACGGTAATAAATGCGAACAAGCCTAACGATATACTGCAATAACATTATGCGCACGTGGTCTCTCTCGAAACGTCTTATTGCACTGTACTCACCCTTCTTCTTCCTGTGATGAAGTGATGATGATACAATGCCTACGTGATGAGATGAAGTGAGATGAATGACGCAGGCATTGCGACGGCGCACAATTTAAAACTTATCAATTTTTTTTTTCTGGAATTTTCCATTTATTATTTTCAGACCGCGGTGGACCGCAGGTAACTGAAACCGCGGGAAGCGAAAATGCAGATAAGGGGGGACTACTGTATTTGAATTAAGATACATATTACTTTATAATTCAAAAAGTCTTGCACAAAATAATAATAGAATCAAATGCTTTGGGGAAATGCTACAAACATCTGTACACAAATGAAGAACAGTATCTAAGAGCAAACCAAAAAAAAAATCTTTCTTACCATTTTTACTTCTTTTTCTGTAGTGTCTGGAAATCAAACTTTTGCTTATCTTTTCAAATTGTGACAGATTTCCTTCGTGTTATCAACACTTCAACTATCTACAAGACCAGAAAATCTTGTTAGTTTCAAACATTTCATTGATGCATTACTTTAGCACCCAGACATTTGGCAGTAAGGATGGCATGGGTGTGGTGTCACAATGGGGCTTGTTCACACAGTAGGATGCATCTTTATTTCTGAGTAACCTCAGCCAAGCCAAGGAACTGAACCAATAATTACATTCCCTTAACATGAAAACAGCTGGTTTCCAGAAGCAAGGCAAACTTCAAGCTTACACTCAGATGGTTTTTACTTCCTTTCCTATCTTCTTTCAGCATTTCTTCATATTGAGTATGCAACATTCTTTTTCACACAGGGACTTGCAAGGGCTCTTTCACTGGCCGAACTCCCAGCCCTAAGTATGTCAATTTTGATAAATATAAAGTACAGCTGGGGGCCGTGGCCTGTAACTGTAATCCCAGTGACCTGGCAGGTGGAGGCAGCAGGTGTGTGCAACTTAGACCTTGTCCTAAGACTTAAAAAAAAAAAAAACAGATGGTCTGGGAGGGCAACTCAGTGGCAGAGCACTTGCCTGGCATATGGGAAGCCCTAGGTTCAACCCCCAGTGCTGCTAAATAAATAAATAAATAGATAGATAGATAGACAGGGCTGGAGGGGAGGCAGCTTGGTGGGACAATTTGTACGCAGTGTGCCTAAGGCCCTGGATTCCAACTCTAGCACCAAAAACCAAAACGTAAAACATAAAAATATTAACAAGCCTCTGAAACAATGCTACAGACAGGAATACTCATCAAAATCTTGGTGCTTGGTGGACACACACCTGTAATCGGGAGTCTGAGGCAGGACGAGCATGAGTCCCAGGCCAACCTGGGCTACGAAGTGATGCCCTGTCTCAAAACAAAACAATAAAAAACTGTGGTGCTTCAAGAAGAAAACCAGGGGAGCAGCTCTGGGCCCTGAAGGGGATGCAGAGATGGACAGCAGCCCGCTGAGCCACAGCGCTTCCAGCAAACGGGAAGCCAGAAACCTCCAGGCAAGCTAACAGGCAGATCCGACAACCACAGCCACTGGCTCAGCTCTGGGGAGGCTGAGACACCAAATGCACGGCAGAGGTCTGTGTGACAAGAGTGACTGTCACTGCAATTCTGGTCTCTGAATAACATTCTGACTCCAAGCGTGTCAATTCCCACTCTGAGCACAGTCTGCCCATACTGAAATCTCCCAAACGAGGAAACTGTAGCAGAATCCAGCCTTCCCCTTTCCATCTGCACTCATTACAGGCCAGAGAGCAAGCTCAACTATGGAGAGGCAGACTTCACGCACAATCGTGACAGGACTGGCCTAAACAAGAACTTCGCACATTGCTTCAGGACCACCCAGCAATCAAAACAGCAAAGTCAAATCTGCAGAAGTCAAATCCTAACACCTAAGAGGAGAGCGGCAGGTGACATCCTTGCAGTGCCAAGGAACAGGCTAGGTTATGTCAAAGGCTTCATGGAGCAGGAAACAAGGGAGACAGGAAGCAGGCAGGAGCATGGGACAGGAACTGTAGAGGACCCATCTCTGGGGGCAGCATTCATTGTGTCTGGCCCCTGGTGAGCCACTTGGATTGTCACCAGGCGGGAGCTTCTACACAGCCCCAGGCCTGAAATCGCGCCACTAGCTGTGCACCCTTGAACACTCCCTGTACAGCTTTCTTCTTACATCCACAGCATGGAAGCGGCCCTGCTACCCTCTATGGGGGACTGAGAATTGAACAATGCAACCTGTATAAAGCTCATAACACAAATCGCAAGGACCCTCACAAATGGGACAATCTCCTACTCCTCGTGGGATCTACATCACCAGGGTGCTGCGGGCTAAATTATGAGCAATCTGCATGTCCAAGTGCATCATGTATGAAAAAGTCCGTGGTTGTGTTTGAAAAGGATGACTTGATCTATCTGCTCAATACGTATTTCTGATAAACTGATGGCTGAAACTATATGCCTGGTATTTGCTCTAAGATGTTCCAGTGAGGGAGAAATGTGGGATGAAGAAAGACTGTAAAACACTGATACCTGCTGAAGCTGAAAGGGACATACTGAGATTCATCTGAGCATGTCTGAAAAGGTCCATGAGTTTTCCTGCCTTCTCTCCTCTCCTCCTTTCCTTCCTTCCTTTCTTTCTTTACTTCTTTTTTATTTTTATTTTTTGCAGTACAGAGGATTGAACTCAGGGCCTCGTGCCTGCATGCTTTGCAAGTGCTGTACCACTGAGCTGCACCCCCAGCCCATTTTTTTACTTTCTGACACAGGGTCTTGCTTAATTACACTGACTGCCTCTGGTCTCTAACTTGAGATCGTCCTGCCTCGGCCTGCTCCACCCTGCCCGGCTTTTCCTCTTTTTTTGTTGGTACTCAGAGGTTAACCTAGGGCCTCATGCATGGTCTGCAGGTGCTCTACCACTGAACTGCACCCTCGGCCCATTGTTTGTTTTTATCTTGTGGCACGGTCTTGCTCAGACTGCCTCTGGTCTGGAGCCTGCGATCCTCCTTCCTCTGCCTCCCAAGTTGCTGGGATTACAGGCGTGAGCCATGGCGCCTGGCTGCCTTTTTCTTTTAGAGCATAACAAAGTTATGCACAGCTATGAAAGCACACCATGGCAAATAAAACTATAAAGCAAACCAACATTCAGAAACCCAACCACAGCCTGTTTTCTGCCAAGCAAAGTAAATATCTCTGAGCTAAGTGGTGAGGATTCAGGAGTGACTGCCACTCCACATCCCGTGTCACAGAGCTACCAACCAGCCATATCCTTGCGGCAACCTCATCAGACAGATCACGAAGGCTGCGCTTTCAAACCATATTTACTTATTCCAAAAGTATTTGTAGGGTTTCTCCTTCACAGTCACTGGCCTGGATGCTGTGACAGTGAAGGACAGGCCAAACTGTCCTGTTGCTAGGAACCAGCACACCTAGCACACCATAATGGACGAAGCTCTTCCTTCCCTCCAAGCCTAACATGGGGCCAGGAGCCAATGCCTCATTACTCACTTAGCACCTCTGTTTCAAAGTTGGCCTCCCCCACAAATATCAAGTGAGGAGCCTTTACAGAAAGGTTCCAGGTGGCTTAGACCTTTCTATTACAGGGTTTGCAGGATTTATAGTCTAAATCAAGCTCCTCAGACAAGTGGCTGACTGGTTGCTTACAGTAGGAAATGTACCAGTTAAGCCAGGTTATGCTTAGTGTCACCAAGCACAGAAGCACTGCATGCTAATGAAGGCTCCCAGAGGACACAGCAGCTGAAGTAAGAAGGCTCCCATTCGCTCTCTTTAGGACAAATGAGAACCAAAACAAATAACACTTTCAGTTATATGAAGTTCTACAACAAGCCAAACCAATGGATGCTGGAAAAAATTCAGAATGGCAAGGTGCAGTGGTGCATGCCTGTAATCCCAGAAAATCGGGAGGCAGAGGCAGGAGGATCAAGTCTGAGGTCAGAGACAGCTGGTGTAACTTGGCAAGACTCTCTCTCAAAAGGAAAAGTAAAAACTGGGCTGGGAGTGCAGCTCAGTGGTAGAATGCTTGTGAAGCATTGGTGAAGCGCTGGGCTCAACTCCCCCAGGACTGCGAAAAAAGAAAATGAATGAAAGGAAGGAAGGAAGGAAGGAAGGGTGCGAGGGAGGAAGAATGAGAAGAAAAATTCAGAACAATGGCAGGGATAACCTGGGGAGCCCTGGGGGGGCTTTCTGGGGTCGTAAGGCTTGAGTACAAACAGGGGTCCAAACTCATGGAATGGCATACTCAGGGTCAAAAGAAGAAAAAGGTAGGCACCATGGCATATGCTTGAAACCCTAGCAACCTGGGAGGCAGAGGTAGGAGGATCACAAGTTCAAGGCCAGAGGGGACCTGTAAACTTAGCAACACCTGTCTAAAAAAGTAAAAAATGGACCAGGAATGCACCCCAATGGTAGAGCACTTGCAAAGTATGTACAAGGGCCTGGGTTCAAGCCCTAAGTATAATAAAAAACAAAAGAAAGGAAGGGAGGGAGGGAGGGAGGGAGAGGGGAAAAAAGGAGGAGTTGGGGGCACAGATCAGTGGTGGAGTACTTGCCCAGCGTGCTTGAGGATCTAGATCCAACCTCCCAATACTAAAAACAAAAATAAAACAAGAGGAAAACAAAACAAACATCTGTACACTGATATGGTGACACACACAGCTCCATAATCCCAACACTCAGGAAACTGAGGCAGAAGGACAGACAGACCCTGTCAAAGGAGGGGAGGAGAGGCAGCAGAGAAAGAACTGCAACTGTAATAAATCCTGCAGGCCAGTTCCCAGCAGAGGGAAGAGTGTCATTTTCTGCTACAATGTACTTAGCTTAAAATGAATCCTAAAAATTAAAGTGAGGCAGGGATGAGCAGAACATATACACAGTGGATACCGAGAAGTTCAGGGAAGGTCAAATGTCAACAGCACTACCAGCCAGTGTTGCAGGTAGGCGCTGGCTGTAATCTTACCTTTAAAGATTTTCATGATAAGATGTTACAAAACATAATTAGAAAGGTTCCGACACACTTAAGTTTATACAAATCCATAAAAATACTTTCAGAAAGGAAAACAATTTGCTGCACTGTACTCTGGAGGTGGTTGCTGAAACAGGATGGGCTGAAGCAGAGACTCTAAAAGAAAGGGGGGTTCCCCATAGAAAACTGTCTTTCCTCACTGGGGAATGTGACATTCACAGGCTCTGAACATCACCCCAACAAAGAGGCCTCAAGGGCAGCCCCCACACCCTATCTTCACACCAGCGTCCGGCATGGAGGGAGTGGTCTGCTGTGTCCACTGCTGAAGAGAATGGTGGGCGTGCCCACCAAGGAACCCTGGACAGGCTCAATGGGCTCCACTGGGCTGGTTCCGACCACCACACCTGGTCTGCCTGTGCTCCACCCACCCCCAGGCTCTCCTCCCTTGGATCAGGCCACAGTGGCCACGTCTCCAGATTCAGGTGGACAAAGCAAGCACGGGGACTCATCTCAACCAAAACCAGTGTTTAGGATCTAGAGCTGCTGCTCCTCTGCAGGGCAACAACACTGGACTGGTCTCCCTGCGCGCCCAGATGTGGCATCCACGCCAGCTGGCCTGGCCTCCAACACCACCTCAAGAACTGACCCAAGAGCCATCACAGTGAGCAGACGACTCCTTTCCAAGAGATCCTGGGGGACAGTGCTGGCCCACAGCACCCACTCTCCACACAGCGCTCACCGCCCCCAGCCAGCTTAACTCTATGCCAAAGCTGCTCCAGCAACCCAGGCGTGGCTCACACATGGGAACCAGCAGCCCAGCCTCTGTGGAGAGAAGCCCAAGGCGAGACAGGTGGTAAGTGGAGTGCTGGGACCTTCAACTCCCCCCCGCCCCCCGCAGTGGTTTGGGATGTTTGAGCGTGCAGGAATCCGGATTCCTTCCTTTGTTCCTGAAACCAGCCCACCCAGGGCATGCAGAGCTGGGGGTTTAACCACAACACCTCAGGCCGGTGGTTCCAAGGCCATGTTTCTGACCTCTCCCTGATCACAATACGAGGGGCACAGCACTTGTTGCAGGCAGAGTGCATGCCTGAGTTAGCCTTGCATGGATGGACAAACAGCTGGAGAATGAATGAACGAACAGGTGTGCTTCACAAAACATAGAAAGCCTTCCCGGCTACCCTGGGGAGTGTCCTGAAGGAGGTGTCCATCTCCCAGAGACAGCATAAGGCTTTACATGTTACATAGCCTAAGCTTCCTCCTGGTTTCCTGATCCCCACCTGGAAGGAGGAGATCCTGGCAGTAAAGTGAAACAATACACGTGCGCTACTTTTAGTGACTCCTTTTATGGATTCGCATGGCCAAGGACAATGGAAAATAATTCTAACAAAGCAAATCAGCCAGATGATGCCAATCTGAAACCTGGTTCCTGGTTAATTACCTGACTCTGAGACATGTAAAAATCCAACAGGAATCTACAGTCTGTATCAATAGCTCCAGGTTCAGTCTGTAACAATGTTGCTAGAGAGAGAGGTCAAAGGAATAAAGTTTGATTTTTTTTTTCTTTCTCTCTCTTTTTTTTTTTTTTTTTTGAGACACTGTCTCCAGGTGTAACACAGGCTGGCCTCCAACTTTCATCCTGCCTCAGGCTGCCGTGCTGGGATTACAGACATGCACCACCACATCCGTTTCAGGAACAAAGATTTTAATATTTTCAATTTAAAGGATGGTCATGGAGCCAGAGCTGGGCTTGGTGGCACACACTTGTAATCCCACTAAGGGCAGGAGAATCATGAGTTCAAGGCCAGCCTGGGCTACAGAGTGGAAGCCTATCTCAAAAGCAACAATAAAAAAAGTCCTTTCCTCTTAGGAAGAGATGTACATGGTGGACAATTATTTTCCTTGACAAAATAAAATCTGGCACATAGAAGCCAGGAGTGTTGCCATGTGTTTGTAATCTCAGCACCTGGGAAGCTGAGGCAGGAGGAAAGATGTGAATTCAAGGCCAATCAGGGCTACACAGCAAGATCGTGTCTCAAAAGCCAAAACAATAAAGAAGTAAAATAAAACCTGGCCAATACAACCTGTTCTCCTAAAATGTTTCTGGAGACCAAAGACTCCAGCCCTACTGGTACTGCAGAGCTCTTGCAGAAGCCCCAGGCTGGTGACCTACACTCTCCAAATGGCAGCTAGGGGACCTCTAAGAAACCACTTATCCTTTGAAAGCTGGATCAAAAATAAGAATGAGGATGCCAGGTGCTGTGGCTCAGGATTATAAACCCAGCAACGCAGGAGGCTGAGGAAGGAGCATCTCAAGTTCAAGGCCAGATACAGCCTGCACAGCTTACTAAGACCCTGTCTCAAAAAATGAAATTTCAAAAATGGCCTGAGAAATGCAGCTCATGGGTAGAACACTTGCCTAGCATGCACAAGCCCCTGGATTCAACCCTCCAGCCCTGCTGTCAAAATTAAAAATAAACATAAAGATAGGCAGGGTGGGGGGTAGGGGGTGGGGGAGGTGTGTCAAAAGTGTGTTTAATTTATGCAGTCCTTGGGGCTGAACCCAGAGCCTTGCACACACTTTGCAAGTGCTCTACCTCTGGGCTGCACCTCAGCCCATTTCTTTGTTTTTTATTTTGATCAGGGTCTTGTTAAATTACACAAGCCGCCTCTGGCCTTGAACTTGTGATCCTCTTGCCTCTCCCTCCCAAGTTGCTGGGATTTCAGGTGTGTCCCACTGTGCCCAGCATGGCAGCAAAAGTCTAAAAAATAAATAAATAGATAGATAGATAGATAGATAGATAGATAAAGAACCAGGCGCAGTGGCGCATGCCTGTAATCCCAGCAGCTTGGAAAAGGCAGAGGTGGCAGGATCGCAAGTTCAAGACCAGAGATGGTCTGCGTAACTTAGTGAGACCCTGTCTCAAAAAGTAAAAAAAATGGGCTGGAGGCAGCAGCTCAGTGGTCCAGCACTTGTAAAGCATGCAAGCGCAAGGCCCTGGGTTCAACTCCCAGTACCACAAAAGAAATAAATAAATAAAAATTAAAAAAATAAAAATGAAAAAGATGAGAAGCTGGGGGCGGGGGTGCATGCCTGTAATCCCAGCCCGTGGGGAGGTGGAGGCACAAAGATGAGCTTGAGGCCAGTCTGGACTTACATAGCAAAACCCAGTCTTTAAAAAAAAAAAAAAAGACTAGAGTTGGAGGTGTGGCACAAGTGGAAGAGCATTTGCCTAGCTCAAACAAGGGCCTGGGTTCAACCCCTGGAACCAAACACAAAACAGAAAACAAGGATGAACACGCCACCTGCATGGGCATTGCAGACAGCAAGGATTAGCGGTAACCCTGCTGGGGCTTAGAGGCATAGCTCAGGGGTACAGCATGGGTTGACGATTCGCAAGGCCCTAGGCCTGATCCCCAGCCCTAGGAATGAATGAATACATGCATGGGAGGATATGAAGAGGCTTCCAAACTGTAACATTAAAAAATACAGTGTAGCAAAATGACTGACTTAACCTCTGGCTGAACCAACCCAAGGGCTTTTAAACCTGCCTGTGAGTGCTGGGCACAGCTGTGCACAGCTGTAATCCTAGCACCCAGGCAGCTGAGCAGGTGGACCGAGAGAAGTTCAGGGCCAGCCTGGTCTACACAGCAAGCCCCTGTCTCAAAAAACCAAAAAAGATCAATCACCTGTGAGGACACAGTGTGAGAGAGAAATGGTTAGTCCCGCTGTAGGCAGGAATCGTCACACCTCTTTCCAGGGCAATCTTCAGGCAGCCAGGGAGGAGGGAAGTGAGCTTGGAAGTCTTCCCACACCTGGCTGGGGCAGGGGCAACCCACCCAAGGCATTCCCATGGTGAAGCTTTGGATTTTTTTTTTTTTTTTTTTAATTTGCTGTATAGCTGGGTGCCGTGGCTCAAGCCTCCAATCCCAACAACTCCAGAGGCGGAGGCAGGATGATCACAGGTTCAAGGCCACAGGCAGCTTGACCAACTTAGCAAAATCCTGTGAGAAGATAAAAAAATAAAAAATGGGCTGGGGGCTGCACCTCAGTGGGAGAGCACTTGCAAACTATGTGCGAGGCCCTGGGTTCAACCCCCAAGTACCACAAAACAACAACAGAAACAAAAATAAACTTGCTGTGTAATTAAATATGTTTACTTCTCCCAAGCCTGCAGTCGTAGCACTGTGGCATCCGATCCTGTCAGATCTCGAAAGCTAAGCAGGGTCAGACCTGGTTAGTACTTGGATAGGAGACCGCCTGGGAACACCAGGTGCTGTAGGCTTCAGAGAAGGACCTGGCAACCCACTCCCAAAAATCAATCAGCCATTGACAACCCTATGAATAGCAAAGAAGCACTAACAATACTGTTTCACCTGATGTATGTAGGGTCACTATGAGTCAGAGACCAACTCAACAGCACCTAACAACAACTTCTCCCATAAGTACTTTTTTCTAGTTAAGGGGGGAAAACATCTCAAAAGCATGTTAGTTATTAACATACAAATATGAATTATTTATTTTTAGTAGGAAAGAGTATTATCTTTTGTTGTCTTTTTGGTGCAGCTGAAGATGGAACCCAGGGACCCTGAACATACTAGGGAAGTGTTCTACCAGTGAGCAGCACCTCTAGATCAATTTTTTTTTTGATAGGGTCTCCCTAAATTGGAGGGGCTGCTTCTAGCCTTGCACCATGGTGCCCAGATTTTTTTTTTTTTTAAATAAAGAGCTGGGGTGTTGCTATGTTGCCCAAGCTGGCCCCAAATAACTGCAACTCTACAACTGGGCTCATACAATCCTCCCACCTCAACCTCCTGAGCAGCTGGGATTACAGCTGGCTGCCACCATGCTCAGTGATCCCCTTTTGCTCTGAAATAACTGCAGCTTCACATGCAGTTATAGGAAATAATAGATCCAGTGTGCTCTTCCCCCCAATGATAACATCTTGCAAAACTATAGCAAAAATAAGGTCATAGGAATGAGTGTAGAGTCTGTAACCTTTCATGATTGGCTTGTTTCACTTCGCAGAGCTGCCTCAAGTTACACCAGACCAGTTGCACACACCGGTAGTCCCAGCAACTTGGAAGGCCGAGGCTGGAGCATTGCAAGTTCCAGGCCAGAAGCAGCCTGTATAACACAGCAAGATCCTGTCTCAAAATAACAAGTAAAAAATGGGTTTGAGGTGCAACCCAGGGATAGAGTACTTGCAAAGTACATGTGAAACCTTGGGTTCAACCCGAGTACCACCCCCAAACAAACAGACAGGTGGGGATGTAGGTCAGTGGTTAGAGCACTTTGCCTAGCACGCATGAGGCCCTAGGTTCGATTCTCTACACCACAAAAAAAAATATGTTGTTGTTGTTAGGTGCCGTTGAGTCCGCATCCGACTCACAGTGACCCTGCAGACAATAGGTGAAACACTATTGTCAGTGAGGGTTTTCAATGGTGGACTGAATTTTGGGAGTGGGCTGCCGGTCTATCTCCCAAGCCTACAGCACCTGGTGTTCCCAGGCGGTCTCCCATCCATGTACTAACCAGACCTGATCCTGCTTAGCTTTTGAGATCTCACAGAATTGGATGCCACAGGGCTATGGCTGCAGGCCAAACAAAATATATACGTATAAAAGTAAATGATGAGAAAATAAATAAGAGACTCTACTGACTTCATCAGAAATGATCCAATCCCTCCCCCATCAGCTTACACATGTGCTCTGCCCAGCTGTGGTCCTCAGTGAGCACTCACCAGGCAGCCTGGACACCTCCGCAATTACTGGCCAGCCATTATTCCATCCTGTAGAAATGCCACACAGCTCACCCATGGAACAAATAGTCATTAGATGCCCGTTATGTTGCCCAGGCTGGCCGCGATCTCCTGGGCTCAGGAGATCCTTTTTCTTCAGGCTCCTGGGTAGCTGGGACTACAAATCCATGTGCTTTAGACTTTTTAAATCAATTACCAATGCACAGGGAATTTTAACAGGCAAAAAAACCTACTACTGAGAAGCAAAAACTCAACTTACAACATTCTATTCTTTAAAACCACACAGGCAGCCTCAGGTCTGTGCTGTGATCTTCCTGAGGCAGCCGCTGTAAAGTGAGAACCTGTCTCAAAATAAAATTAAAAAATGGGCTGGGAATGCAGCTCAATGGTAGAGCACTTGCAAAGCGTGCTTGAGACCTTGGGGGAAACAACAACAAAAACAAACAAACAACAACAAAATATCACTCAGCTAAGAGAAAGGCAAGGAACACAAAAGCGAGTGGCCGGTAAAGACAGATGAGTCCCTAAAGCCCCCAGTCCCCCTGAGCATGCACCGCAATCCCCATGAAAATAAGACAGGTGCTGGCAAGTTCAAGCACTGTCACAGAGTTCAAAATGCCTGTAGAATCACTTCTCCCTCAGCACCTGACATTATAAAAAAATTCTGAAGAAAACTTAGGCACCTTACTCAATGGACATACGCTCTCAACTTTGTAACCAAGTGATCCCTGGTGTTCCCTCTGGCCCACAGGAAAGGTCCTTTACATAGGAAATACACTTTCCTTTTAGAACTAGTTACATTTTGTGGAGCTGCAAGTGCCGCTCAGTGGGCACAAGGCTGAGCTCAATCAATATTCCCAAAAATAAAACACAAAAACAGAATGAAAAAACAAAACACAACAAAACCCCACACAAACCCTAGCAGCATTTTCAACATCTTCATTCTCAGGACATTTAATGAGAATCCCCTCACAAAAAATCTCTTTTCAAATGGACGTCACTTTCACATGATACTGGAAAACCATGTCTGACTTTCCAACTGCCATTTATAATGGGCTCAACTGTAATGTGTTGTCTTGGAAAACCCTCAAAGATTTAACATCCCTTATCATACACAAGTTTTAAAAATCGGTACAGATGATGCTCCCTAACACACACCTGCCTTCCTTGTCATTTTGGCATTGAATTACCATCAACACTGAACCAGAGAGATAAGAAACCAAGTTGTTTTGGATAAAACTGTAGAATGCTGCAGCCAGAAAATTGAAGTCTGTTTTGTCCGTCCCCCGCCGCCCCAAACCCCAACCCTCTCCGCTAACTCACCTTGGAGACTGCAATCACACCTCTGTCTGCCCCTAGCTCCAAACCACTGGAAATAGTAATCAAGTATTTCTCTCCCAGGACTTGGTCATGATAAAAAGTACCAGATATACTGTTATTAGGTGCCACTGAGTCGGGTCTGATAGGGAGAGACTAGCAAATCTGATCCCCACAAGGGTTCAGTCAAAGTCAAGATTAAGAAAAAGGTCAGGCAGGCATGAGGGCCCACACTTATAATCCCAGCACTGGGCTGAGGCAGGAGGGGCACAAGTTTGAAACCAGTGTGGGCTGCACAGGGAGACACAGCCTTCAAAAGAAAAAGTCACAAGTACATGAGCCACACATGCTATACAGTGACACCAACCACCTCTTACAACTGAGAATTGACCTGCTGACAAAGTGCAGCAAGATGGCAAGCCCAAGAGTTATAGACCCAAGCTTCTTGGGGAGAAGAATCACTCCACTCAGGCTATGAAAAATGATTGGAAGTAACGGGAAAGGAGGGCAAAGGAGGAAAGGCGGGCTTCTCTAGCACAAAGAAAACTTCTAACTACTTGCACGCCTGAAATACCAGCACTCAGGAGGCTGAGGCAGGAAGATCACAATTTCAACGCCAGCCTGGATTACAGTGTGAGACCATCTTCCCTGCCCCTGCGAAAAGGCCTTTTTCAGATAAACATCTCCAACTCCCGCTGCTTACCCAAGGAAAGAGGTCCCTTACAGAAGGCTTTCCCCAGTACTGGCTCCTCCTGACCCCACCCGGAGGCCTTATCCAGGAAGCTCGAAAAGGAACGCAGGCCTGTGATCCTAACACTCAGGACGCTGAAGCAGGAGGATCACGAGTCTGAGGCCAGAGGCAGCCTTTGCAACTCAGCAAGATCCTGTCTCAAAACAAAGACAAAAACACACAGATGGACATCTGTAAGATCAAAATCTTCACAGCTACTCTTGGCAATGTGGTATTTCACACGAGCAACAACCTTATTTATTTTTTATGGTGCTTGGGGAATGAACCAGGGCTTTGCACATACTCTGTAAGTGTTCCAGCACTAAAATGCACCCCCAGGCAGGGTCTCACTAAATTACAAAGGCAGCCTCTGCTCCCAAATTTGTGATCCTCCTGCCTCCACCTCCTGAGAGACTGGGATTATAGACATGTGCCACCATGCCCAATCCACAGGAATAATTTAAAAAGAAAACAACCTTATATTCCTCTTTCTGTAACACCAACCCACAAAACTCTAAGAATAGTAAGATGAGCGGATGAAATGTTTGCCTCCGGAGTCTAGGGAAGTTCCATGAGGAGAAACAGGAACCATTAGGCACCTCTCAGCTTCAGGTGAAGGGTGACTCTCAGGCTGCTCCAAGCTCCCAGAAGACAGGAAGACGGATAAAATCAGGGTCCGGTACTGGTGAGGCCAAGTCTGGCAGTGATCTCCAGCCTCCCATCTCAAATGCAGAATCCTTCTAGGGCCCGCACAGATTCCATTCACAAATCACAGGGACAACCCACGTGGTCAGGAGACAGCTCAGAGGCAAAGACCTCAGCTCTACTGGACCGGGATTACAGCACCTGCCAGTGGCCTTGGGGCCTTCCCCTTCGCAGCTGAAAAAGAGGCGCCCCTTCGGCACTTCTTACACAATCTGAGCGGCTGCCTACCCCCACCTCCGGAGAACACAAAGCATCACGCACAAAGCACCCGGCAGCGCTGTGAGTACTCCACAGAGGCTCCCTACCACAAATACCCAAGGAAAAGAAAACACAATGTCCGAGATTTGCACCCCAGCTTCAGGGGGCAACGCTTGCTTTCCTGTAGACCCCACATGTCATCACACCATTCATTTTAAAGAGAGCAGAATCTTGAACCATTAGAAAGACAGATTCAGAATCCCTCAAATACCTGAGTCAAAACTGAGGCTTCTGTGCTGATCCATCCAGTTCCCTAAGCAGCCACTTGCCAGCAATTTTGGAAATACTGAAAAGAGATGGCTTACTCTCCCAGTGTTTGGGCACTGAACAGAGGAGAAACACGCAGATCATCACACACTCCAAATAATTCATTCAAGCCGAGGATTAGCCAGGGCAGAACCTCATGAATACCCTCAAGAATCCCAATCACTCCACTACTCGAAGAAATAAAGGTGGTAAAACGTTCTAAGCACCCACGGCTGGGTCCCAATTTGCAGATTATAGCGCCCCCAAATACCTAAGCACATCACCGTTTTGGGGGAGAATGCAAGTTCTAAGCAACGTGGAAAACATTCAGCATCAATGAAAACCACCTGATTGAAAGAAAACGGGCTGCTCGGAACCCTCTCAAGTTTAGACCTCGATTTGGACGAAGCGTGCCAACCGGAGCATTGGAAACCTCACCAAAGCCACAAAGGCGTCCTCTTCAATCTGCCCAAAGAAGGGGCTTCCAAGGAGCGGGGGGTCGGCTCTCCGCGCCTCATGAGGACAAAGGAGACATTTCCCGCCTTGAGGACCTGGGACCCTGCTGGAACCCGAGGAAGGACCGGGACAAAGAGGAGGAGGAGGTGAGAAGAGGAGGGGGGGGTCGCCCCTGCCGCGCCCGCCGGGATGCTCGGGGCCCGAAGGGGGTGTGTGCGCCAGGCACGTGCACGCCTGCGCGGGGCGCGGCAACAGACAAAGCCCGGCCCGGGGAGGCGGCGGCCGGGGGCCCCGGAGCCTGTGCAACCCCCGCGCGCGGCGCTGCAGCGGACCGAGGGGCCACGGAAGGGGGGGAGCGGATGCGCGCGCACCGGGGCCTCGCCGCCGCCATTTTGTTTCCTCGGCACAATGGGGGAGAGTAACGGCCGAGCGCGGGAGCGAGGCCGGCGGGGAAGCCGGAGCCGGGGGGCTGAGCGGGGGCGAGGGGCGCGGGACACCGCCAGCCCTGTCACCGCGATCCCGCCACCGAGACGGCGCTGAGACGGAGAACGGACTGGGGAAAGGACAGAGGCGGGAGCGGGCCCGGCCGCCGCCACATTGACGCTTACCTTGTCGGCGTCCCCTTCCCCGGCCGCAGCCGCCGCCGCCGCCCTCCTGTTACAGCCCGGCGGGGTTCCCCCCAAAAAGCCACGCGGTGCGCGCTCGGCTGCTGAGCCCAACTGCAATGGCGAGAAGATGAGGAGGAGGAGCCGGGACCGGGGGCGAGCGGGCGGGCGGGCGGGCGGGCGGGCGCGCGCGCCGGGGAGGTGCGGAGGCACGTGACTGGCCGGAGCCCCGCCCCCTCGCCGTCGCGTCGCCGTTCGACGCAGGCCCAACCCGAGTGGGAGGGAGGGGCAAAAAGCGACGAGAGGGCGGTACCTGGTTTCGTCACGTGACGTAGGGGCTGCGTGGGTGATCACGTGGTGTCAATAACGCTCATTCCCCCTTTCTACGTCTTTGCTTTGTCATGTGACAGTAGCGAATACCGAGGGCTCCCTCGTCACGTGGCGAGGACTTTCGCGCCTCCCTTTTTCAGTATTGGTAGCTCCGTGTCACGTGACGAGGTCGCGTCTCTGCAGTGGCGGTTTCCGAGCGGCAATCACCACGTGACGCACAGTGAAGGGGCGGGGCCTTCAAGCGGCTGCTAGTTTGTGCGCCTGCGCGGGCGCCATGTTACGTCTGTCTCCATGAGTACGTTGGCGGAAACGGCTCTCAGAGTCTGGCACGTGTATGTCTTGCTGTTGGTGTTTCGGTCCCGGCCACCAGTGGAGGAGGTGATCGGCGCTCTCCTCCCTTCTGCTGCTAGAGGCGGAGGACACCATAAGTGTACTCAGGAACAGGCCGAGCATCACGTTCCTGTAGCTCAAGCCTGAAAGTGGGGCCGGTGAGCGCCCCCTGTTCATTGGTCTCCGAAACTTTCCTAAGTGTGGAACCAGCCTCACCGCCCCGGCCCGCGTGCCTACAAAGGTCCGAAACGACTACTCGGAATCCTCCAAGGCCTCCCCAGCCCTTTGACAGATGGAGAAATAGGTCTAGGCAACAAAAAGACCTCAGTGGAGGGCTCCCGACCGGTTCGTGGAAGGGCCGGGCTGGACTTGCCACGCTCGACTAACAAGCTCAGGCGCATAATTAGAGGCACCTGTGGCTCCTTACAGGGGTGGTGTCATTTAATATTCCCAGGCACCTTATGAGGTCTCCAATGTGCTTAAGCTAAACCCGTCTCTTGTTGCAAGGGCTGAGGTGGCGCTCTACAGGCGTAGTAACTAGGCAGATTGACAGGTGCCAGGCTGTTGATCAGGACATTGCCAGGATTTGGAGCCGGAGGAGCAAGGAGTTGTTGTAAGAAGACTTTCAAGACGTAGAACAAGTGTCTGTCCGCTTGTCATGCTGTGAGGGCTTGCATGTTGCTGTGACGTTGAAAAGTGTGCAACCCGTATTTCAGATGCCTGCAGAGCCACCCATGGTGGACAAGTTTCAGCTGAGCTTTCAGGTTAAGACAGACTAGGGAGAAGGACCTGGCAGCCCACTCCCAAAACCATTAGCCATTGAAAACTCTATAAATAGCAGAAAAGCACTGTCAAATTCAGTCCCGGAAAATAACCACCGGACTGGAAAGCAATGAAGAAACATCTGGGGAAGAGCAGCCGTCTGAGTCAACCTTAATAAAGGGAATGGAGGAAAGTCCCTGGGATCTCCTTTTGCTGATGTGTCAAGACTCAAGATGAGAAGAAGCGTAGTTGCTGCAACACTGGGCTTAAACATTAAAAGATCACATGCATGGTAGTGTTTCATTCTGCTGTACATAGGGTCCAACTCAACAGCGCCTAACAACAACATGTATAGGGCGAAGGGGGATCGTGTGCACCTAGCTGCTACAGGAATGGGTACATGCTGTACCTACTGCTTTTCTGACTTACTTACATTTTACTTAGTTGTTTGTTCTGAGGGTTTTTTTTTTTTTTTTTTTGTATTTTTGATATGGGGTCTGCTTATGTTGCCCAAGCTGACTTCAAACTTAATATCTGTCTGCCTCCATGTCCCCCGTAGCTGAAACTATATAAGCACAGTGACATGGCACCAAGCTACTTTGTGTGTGTGTGTGTGTGTACAGTTCTGGGGCTTGAATCCAGGGCCTCGCCCTTGCATGCTCTGTAAGTGCTGGACCACTGAGCTGCACCCCCAGCCCAATTTTTTTACTTTTTGAGACAGGGTCTCGCTAAATTACGCAGACTGCCTCTGGTCTTGAACTTGGGATCCTCCTGCCTCCACCTCCCGAGCCGCTGGGATTATAGGCGTGCGCCACCCTGCCCGGCTCACTTTGGGGTTTTAATACGTCATATAATCAGATGATATAGCAAATGTTGGGCAAGACATTAAAAAAAAACAGGTTGTCTCAGGCACCAAAGTCCCTTCCCTCTTGGCAGCTATTGTAAAAGTTTTGTGTATCTGCAGGGATGTATTACTGTTTTTCACATAAATGATAGTTATATGGGTTTGCCTCTGGCTTTTCTTACTGAACTGATAGGTCTCAGAGATGTGTCTCACACAGTTTGAGACAGAAGAAAATTTTGATGGCTGGTTGCCATGGCACATGCCTGTATTCCCAGGTATTCTGGAAGTTGAGGCAGGAGGATCATGAGTGTGAGGGCAGAGGCAGCCTGCACAACTTAATGAGACCCTGTTTCAAAATAAAAAGGGGATGGGGAGGCCGGGCATGGTGGTGCATGCCTGTAATCCCAGCGGCTCGGGAGGCGGAGGCGGCAGGACCGCAAGTTCGAGACCAGAGGCAGTCTGCGTAATTTAGCGAGACCCTGTCTCAAAAAGTTAAAAAAAAAAAAAGTGGGCTGAGGTGCAGCTCAGTGGTCCAGCACTTGCAGAGCATGCAGGTGCCAGGCCCTGGGTTCAACCCCCAGTACCGAAAAAAAAAAAAGGGGGGATAGGGGTGCAGCCCAGTGGTAGAGCCTTTGCCTAGCATGCAGGAGGTCGTGAGTTCAACCCCCAGTACCACACATACAAAAATTTGTTTTAAATGAAATAGTCTTATGTATTCAGACAAGATCGGTTAAAGAAAATATTGGTATTTCAAAGTTACCGTAATGGTAATGAATTGTGGTAACAGCCTAAACTGGCTTTAACAGAAAGGATCTTATTTGTAGCTCCAACCGGAGATCCCAAGTGTCCCAACTGACTTGCCTAAGCTAACAGCACTACCTAGTGGCGGAATAAGAACGTTTTCTAACAAGAACGTTCTACTAAGCAAGTCTTGGAAGGGCCCAGGTTTACACTTCTGAAAATACTTTTGAGTCAGTTATTCCTCCAAGGCAGCTTATGTTAAAGGGGCTGCAAACACAGGATGGGGCAGGTAGGACTGTCATTACCAGCACAGGCTTTGGCTCAATCCCAAACCTCGAGGCTGGGGGCGTGGCCCAGTGGTGGAGTGCTTGCCTCGCATGCTCTAGAACCTCCGTTCATCTCCAGCAAGAAAAAAAAAAGCCCCTTTTGCGGAGGAGCCAGAACAAACTGGTTTGCAGAGTTATTCAAACATCGAGGGGTTGCTTTGAGCCGCACCCCCCAGACCCCTTTTTTGTTATTTTGTGACAGAATCTTGCTGTGCTGCACGGGCTGTCTCCGACCTCAAACTTGCAATCCCCCTGCCTCAGCCTCCCAAGTTGCTGAGTCTCTGGTTTTCTTTGCATTTCTATCGCAGCCCAGTGGAATTTCTTACCAAAAAGACTAGGCTGAGCTGTGCGTGGTGACACAGGTCTATAAGCCCCACATTCCAGAGGCAGAAGCAAGAAGATTGAGAGTTCAAGGCTCACCTGGGCTCTGTGATAAGTCCCAGGCCAGCCTGGGCTACGGCGCAAGACCCTGACTCAAAACAGCAAAACAAAGCAAAAAAGGCCAAACTGTGGCTCCATCACCTGCTTCCCAGGACACTGAGACATCTGGGGGGAAATTCACAGAGCCACACTGGATATGATGTGAGTCACAGGGCCCTCGCCACCCGAAGTTCAGGTTCACTTCTGCCCAGTCTCTCCCTTCTCACCTCTTGCTAGGCAATGGGTCTACCGCTGAGCCTTCCCCATGAACTGCTCCCCCTTCGTTCTGATGACCAAGAATCGCATTTAGGAACTACCTCTTCCTTGCTACTCCTGCCCCCAGGTGAGACCCGGCTCACCTCCAGTCTCTGCGAGAGGTCAAGCTGGTCGGAACTCCATCCGCCCCCAGGACTGGTTCAGAGACAGCTTTTCACCGAGGGCTGGAAGGAGAGGCAGCTCTGGCCTTTGTCTCTGATCAGCGGGAGAATTGCTGCAAATTCAAGGCGAGCCTGGACTACATAGCAAGACCCTGTCTCAAAAAACATACACGCACACACACGCACACACACGATCCTTTCTTGACGCATACCTGGGGTGGCAGACAAGTGTCAAGGTCTGTGTCTTCTTTGAGCCAATGTTCTGGTTAGAGAGGCTGACAATTAGGAAGTGAAAATACATATACAGTCCGGCTTCCATATTCCAAATTGAACATCTAAGGGTTCAACCAACTACAGGTGGAAAGTATGTTTTTTTGTCGTATCTGGAGCCAGGTGCGGTAGTACACACTTGTAATGGCAGCACTCAGAAGGCTGAGGCAGGAGGGTTGTGAGTTCAAGACCAGCCTGGCTTATATGGCAAAACCCTATCTCAAAAAATAATTAAGCCAGGTGAGGTGGCACATGCCTGTAATCCCAGTACTCAGGAGGCTGAGGCAGGAGGATTGTGAGTTCAAGGACAGCCGGAACTACACAGTGAGACCTTTCAAAAAAAGGGGGGGGGGGATAAAGGAAAGAAGGAAGAAAAGGAAAGAAAGAAGGAAAAAGAAAAGAAAAAGGAAGAAAGAACGAGAGAAGCGAGGCTTGATGGTTTACTTCTGTAATCCCAGCGACTCAGGAGACAGGAAGCAGAGGCAGGAGGATCACAAGTTCGAGACCAGAGGCAGCCTGCATAACTTAGTGAGATCTTGTCTCAAAAAAAAAAAAAAAAAGGGAAAAAAATGGGCTGGGGGTGAGCTCAGTGGTACAGCACTTGCAAAGCATGCAGGCGTGAGACCCTGGTTTCGACCCCTCAGTACCAGGGGAAAGAAAAAAACAGGCACCATGGTGCATATCTGAAATCCCAGGGACTCAGGAAGCTGAAGCAGGAGGATGGTGCATTTGAGGCCAGAGGCAGCCTGTGCAATCTAGAGAGACCTTGTCTCTAAATGAAAAATAAAAAGGGGGGCTGAAGACATAGCTCAGTCGTGGAGCACTTGCCTGGCATGTGCGAGGCCCTGGGTTCACCCCCCCCCCCCCGGTGCTATAAGGAAAAAAAGATTAAAAAATCAATTGCACCTGTTGCATGTGAGGCAGAGCACAGTGGCACACACCTAGACTCCCAGCTACTGGGGAGGCAGGTGGATTGCCTTAGTTTTGGACTCGGAAGCCGGTCTGGGCAATGTAGCAAGACCCTTGTCTCAAAACTAAAGAACAAAGAAAAAAGTTGTATCAGTATTGAACGTGTGTAGACTTTATTCTTTATAACAACTCTTTACATAGCATTCCCCTCGTGTCAGGTACTACAGACATCTAGAGGCGTTTTAAAGTCTACAGGAAGATGTGCATATGTTCTATGCAAATACAATGAATGCCCTTTTATGGAAGGAGCATCCTTGGATTTTGGTATTTAGGGGGGTCCTGGAACTAATTCCCCATGCATACCAGGGAAGACAGTATGTAATCACAGATTGTTGCAACTGCTGCAAGGAAAGTAGACTAGATGGCGGGATGTCACCCAGAAAAACCAACTCGGATAAGCAAGGAAGGCTTCATGAAGGAGGTGATCTCCAAGATCAAAGCAGAAGAAAGAGACAACCATGCAGGGAGAAAAAGGGACTGGCAGGTGCCAGTCCATAGTGGAGCACTTGCAAAGCATGTGAGGCCGTGGGTTCAACCCTCCAGTAATGCAAAAAATAAGCAAGGATGCGTGTAGGTTCTATGCAAATTCTACACCATTTTACATAAGGGACTTGGGCACCCACGGATTTCGATATCTAAGGAGGTTCTGGGACCAAGTCCCCACAGATGCCAAGGGGGGACTGTACTCAAAATAAGGTGATCAGGCTGGAGATATGACTGAGTGGCAGAGCCTATGCGTGGACATAGGTTCAGAGCCTAGCAGAGAGAGAGACAGAGGCAGCAGGCAGCGGGGAGAAGGGGAAGGAAAAAGGAAAGGAAAGGTGGAAGGGAAAGAGGGAAGGAAAGCTAATTCCGAGAGGGAAAGGCTTTAACTGTGCGGCAGACGGCCTGGAGGTAATGACAACAGCGACCACCAGGGGGCAGCGGTGGCGAGTCTCCTGGCAACAGGACGGCTCCAAAGCCGCTAGGCTGCACTGTGTGGCTCAGATTGGGGGCCCGGGAGCAAGGTCTGGGGAATGTGTCAGGGCATGTGACCGAAGAGGTGGGTGGGAGGCGGTGCCTTCCGGACCTCAGGGATCGGAGCCTAATAAAGGCCATTTGTTCACCTGGCGCCTTCGGGAGAAACCAGAGCTGCCTGATGGTGGGAAACAGGGCCGAGATCTAGGCCAGCAGACTGGAATTCCTGCCACTCCTTCTTCCCTTTGGGAAAACCGCCCCAGCTCAGACAATCCCAGTGCTCTGGAAGCCGGGGTTCCCCCTACCAGCCGCCCACTCCTCGGGACAAAGACGCCAGGCCAGGACCCGTACAAGAGGCACTTTATTAGTGATTGGAATGCAGTTACGTATGCATAGGGCTGGGGAAACAGGATGTGGGTGGCAGGCTGGCAGCAGGCACAGGAAACGGGGACCCCAGGCTGGGAACTCTCCGTCTGGAATCCTGGGATGGTACTGATGGCCAAAAAGTCATGAAGTGTGTATGGTTGGGGGGAGTTGGCATACATGGCAGGCGAAGGGGGACCCGGGGCAACCAGGTCCCCCGAGTTCAACAAATTTGGCAAAAGGATCCCCAAGGTATGGGGTGAACGGTCAGGGGGTCCAGTTAGCCCAAGGCATCTGCCCTGCCCCCACCCGCATCGTCTCCTGAAATCATGCCTTGGATGGATTCCGTTTCTCTTCCCTCACCAGGCAGCCAGCCAACCAACCTGCAGGTTTCCATTACAGAGCCATTAGCAGCTTCTTCAGCCTGCGGTCCGTCCGGGTGCCACTCCCTCTCTTCCCATCAAGGGGCCCCCAATACCATCTCCCTCTCCTCCCATCAAGGGGCCCCCAATCCCATCTCTCTAGCCAGGAGATTCCCCTCCCCCAGCCTACATGTCCATACCCCCACCCCAGCCACGCCCCACAGGAGGGGACAAATGAAGGCACTCCCCGGCATGTCCCTCCAGCTGTGGAGGCAGATGGATAAAAGCTAATAGACCCTTTAATGCGTGTCCAGGTTAAAAAATAATAAGAAAGAAATGCATCTGGCGGCCCTTGGGCCAACGGTTCTGGCGGTGAGATGGGGTTTAGTCCTGACCAGGTTAGGAAGGCAGAGCTTGCAGCTGGAGTTCACTGCAGCCGACCGGGCGCTCCCTCATCTACACAGCCCTTTCCACCGTCTAAGAGGGAAACAGGAAGCGTGAAGGAGCCCACAGGGGTCTGCGTGCCTCCCATCCCTGATGTCAAGAGGCTCCACCAGATTCGTCCTCAGCCAGGTCAGAAAGAGCTAGAGTGAGTCAGTTCTTTTCTTCTCCTCCTTCTTTGTCTTTTGTTTTTGTTTTGATTTTGGATTTTTGAGACAGGATCTTCCTATACAGCCAAGGCTCGCCCCCAATCAGGATCCTCCTGCCTCCACCTCTTGAGCACAGGGATGACAGGGGCGCACAACCACTCCCAGGGGCTCATTTCATCACCGTCTTGTGGGGCTCCCTCGGCATGGGAAGATGCTCCAAGTCCTCCACATCCTGAGAAACTGGTGTAACGGGGATCACGGGGAGGAGGCAGTGATAGGACTTCCGGCAAGTCTGACAGGCTGGGGGTCGGGACCCAACTGCCTGCTGAGCACCCAGTGCGTGGCCTCCCAAGAGGTGGTGGAAGCCAGGGCCTCTAGGACTCCGCCGGCTTCTTGTTGGTCTTGTTCAAGAGCTTCTTGAGAGAGGAAGACATGAAGTAAGGCCTCTCGGCTGAGCCATCATTTCTTTCCAGATCTTCCACTGTGGAGAGAGAGGCCCCAGAAGAGGTGGCGTGAGAGGGAGCCCACAGGCAGGGGCCTCAGGGACAGGGCAGGGGCAATGAGGGCCATAGAGAGGCTTTAGGGAGTTAGATGGCAAGACACACTAGGACCAGAAAGGGGTGGACTGCAGAGAGCTTGAAACAGGCCCATGGGATCCCCATGCTCCCAGGCAAGGATGCCCCCCACATGCACACACCACCCGGTATCCAGAGAGGACACCTGGCCCCCACACCAGGCTCCCTCACTCTCTACTCCTCGACTTCCTCCCGCTTGCCCTCCGCACTCCCCTTCAATAGGATGTCTCTCAGCTCGGGCGACATGAAGTAGGGTCGCTCCTGAGAGCCGTCATTCCTCTCAAGGTCCTCACCTGGGCCCCCCAGGAACCAGCAGGGGGAAAATGGGGTGGTCAGGAAAAGGAGGGGGGAAAGGGAGGCAGGGGAAGAACAGGGAAGCCAGCAGGCATGGAGGAGAGGAAGAGAAAAGAAAAAACAAAAAAAAAACAGACAGATGGAGAGACCAGAGTTAGTGGCAGCCACAGATATCCCCCGACAAAGCCAGAAACTTCAAAGCCAAGGGCCCAGGGGCAGAGGTTTCCAGCTACAGCCTGGGCCAGGGCACCAGAGGATGGAGGAGCAGCTGAGAAAGTCGGGAAGGCGTGCTGGGGCCCCAGGGCAAGGGACAGCCAGGCCCTGGGATGCTAGGGTCACTGGGCAGGTGATCATGTGGTCCCACTGGAGGGAGATGTTATGCCCAGTGGGGAGAAGGGAGTCAGGGTCCCACAAGGGCTGGGGCGAGGGGTCACTCACAGAAGCAGAGGAATAACGTGTCCACACACATGCCGTAGACGCTGAAGAAACCATGGGCAATCAAGTAGGAGCCGATGATCACCGTCTAGGCAAAGGGAGATGACCTGTTTCCGCCCCAGCTCCTGTCCAGAGCAGCTCCCACCCACCATGCCCTTCCCAGGCTGGGACTATATTACACTCCTTTTGATAAGCTCTCTCTGGAAAAATATCATAGCTTTGGACTTCTGCTGGGCAAAGCCTCGCTCCATCCACATAATACACACCTTGCTTTCTTCAACCACAGGTCTTTTGCATATGCTGTTATCCCGATTTAAGATTAAGTTTATGTCTCATCATTCTTTCAGGTCAAACAGCAAATCTTCAGGTACTACCTCTTCCAGGAAGCCACCCCTAATATCTAGACCCTATTTCATGCACTCTTAGTATGGGGACCCCTTCTCAGTCCTTCATCTAGCTGCAATTCGGGGCATGATTAGGGCATTGTGGATTTTATTTTGTTTTCTTTTGCCTTGATTTTTGGATTTACTTACTTATTTATTTATGCAGTACAGGGTAAGGGCTGAACCCAGGGGCTCATGCATGCTAAGGAAGTCCTATAGCCACACCGCGAGCCCCATTTTTGTTTTTTATGTTGAGACAGGGTCTCCCTAAGCTACCCAGGCTGCCTGTGTCCCCAAATCTGCTATCCTCCTGCCTCAGCCCCCCAAGTTGCTAGGATTATAGACCTGTGCCCATATGGAGTCTTCCTATGTGACCTAGGCTGGCCTAGGACTCAACCCTACCTCAGCCTCCTCAGTGCTGGGACTATGGCCAGTCTTGCCGGCTACCTCAGGAGTTTAAAGCCCACACTTCTACTAGACCATGTCACCACATTCATTGCTACATCTCTAGCAATCTGGAGTGCCTTGGCAGCTGCCTGATAAGCATCTGGTGACTGACGTGGGCTTTAGAGAGATTAAACACCATGCCCCAAGTTACTGATCTAGTGATTAGCAAATGAAGGAACTAAGATAAAAATGGAAGTCACTGGGCTGTGAGGCCTGAACAGTTCCTGGGGGACAGTCTGCCCTTCCACAGCCCTGTGCCCTCCTTGAATTGATCGTTACCTCTTGTCCTGTTTTTGGTGGTATTGGGGACTGAACCCCGGGCCTTAGGCATGCTAGGCAAGTGCTCTACCTCTGAGACACTTCCCCCAACCCCTCATTGCTACTTTTTTACTCTATCCATACAGCTACACTGGGCTTCTCACTGTTGCTGGCAGGGCCCTGCCTCAGGGCATTCGTACCAGCTGTTCCTTGTGCCCGGATGTTACTTACACCTTCCCACCTCAGATTCAACATCACTTGCATGGTGAAGCCACCTGGAACCCCCCGCCCTGCCCAGATCCTCCCCCACCAGCCCTAACAATTGTCTGTATTGTCACACTGCTGTTATAAGTTTACCAATATCTTTTTTTTTTTTTTTTTTTTTTTTTGCAGTACTGGGGTTGGACTCAGGGCCTCGCCCTTGCGTGCTTTGCAAGTGCTGGACCACTGAGCTGCAGCCCCAGCCTTTTTTTTTTTTTTTTACTTTTTGAGACAGGGTCTCGCTAAGTTACACAGACTGCTCCTGGTCTCGAACTTGCGATCCTCCTGTGCCACTGGGATGACAGGTGTGCACCACCGCGCCCGGCTTCAAGTCTTTTTCTTTCTTTTGTCTTTTCTTTTTTTCTTTTGCAGTGCTAGGCATCAAGCCCAGGGCCTTGGGCATGTGAGGCAAGGGCTCTACCCTCTAGGCCTCAGCTTTTTGAGACAAGTGCTCACTCTGTAGCCCAGACTGGCCTTCAACTGGCAATCTTCCTGCTTCAGCCTCCCAAGTGCTGGGATGACAGATGTGCGCCCCCATGCCCGCTTCTCCCAGTACCATTCTTGTTCGATGTCCATTTACCTCTCAACTGTAAGGCCGCTATAGGGAAGGGTCCCTCCATCCCATTCCTGGTAGGCAGTAGGTACTTAACAAATATTTGTGGACTGAACAAATAATCATTTCCTCACCTCTGAACTTTCCCATCTCTGCAGTCTAAGGAGGCTGAGCAAGTCCAACACCTCTTTCTCTCTAGACCTGTCCTGATCTGTCCCCAAAGGTCCTTACCAGTATAGGGACCCAGTAATAATTGAGAGGCGGTGCTGTATCCTGCACGATCCTGATTCGGTGGGTGAAGAAAAAGAAAGCCAGGATTCCTGAAGGGGGAGGAGGAAACCAGGAGGGTTGAGAGTTCAGGCTATAGGAAAAAGAGCCACCCAAGAAGGTGACGTACATCTCAGAAGACACGCAGCCTGATGGCATTTCACAAGTCACTCCCAACAGGCTCCCCCACCCCAACAAGAAGGGTCGGGCCACTCACCCACACTACCCACGATCAGGAGCTTCCCCAACAGGAAGAGGAAGTCAGTGACTTTGTCCAGGACAGCCACTCTGCAGGGGACACGGAGGAGGGGGTGTCAGCGTGGGCTCAAGGAGCTGGGGGGACGAGGTAAACCCGAGAGGAAGGTGTCTCCCCTGACCTGATGATGTTCCGCATGAGGAGGAAGAAGGCGTTCCTGGCCGACGTACAGAAGTTGGTGCCATAGATGGCGATCTGGAGAGGAGGAGGGGTCAGGCCCACTGGGCGGGGCCGGGGGCTCCTCTCACCCAGCAGCCATAGGTGGGCTGGTTCCCACTCACCATGATGTAGGCATTTCTGTTGAGGAATTTGATGAACTTCTCCAGGCACCAGAAGCAACATTTCAGACAGGTCATGAGGAATTTGGCAAATTTGTTGTCCGCAGCTGGGAGAGAAGGGAGGGTACGCAGAGGTGAGAGGAGACTCTGCCTGGTCTGGTAAAGATGCCCAGATCCTTCCTCCTCAGCAAGGCAGGCAAAGGAGACTTGATGCAGAGCCCTCGACCCACCCGGACTCAAAAAAAAAAAAAAAAAAAAGGAGGGTCTGGGGTGCAGCTTAGTGCTAGAGCGCCTGCCTAGCATAAGCCCAGGGTTCAACTCCCAACTCCCCAGACAAAGAGAGAGACAGAGAAAAAAAATCCCTTTCAGCCCCGCCTCCAAGACAGAATCCAATCAAGACACACTGCTGCTCAGGCTCTGAAGCAGAAGCCAATCCTTGCTGCCCCGAGACCCACCCCAAAGTAAACCAATCCCAGCCCCACAGAGCTTCCTCTAAGAAGAAACCAGCCTTAGCCCCGCCCTCCTCCTAGGAGCCACTGGGGGGCCAGGCTTTATGGACACGCCCCTTAGCTGTAGCAATTCCGCTCAGCGAGCTCTCTCAGGTGGCGCCAATCAAATAGGCCCCCTAGCTCCATCCCTAAACTGAAGGTTAGCTCAGTTGGTAGAGCGCTGCTCTGCACTTTCTATGAGGGCCAGAGTTCGAAACCCAGCACCAGAAAAAAAAAAAAAAAAAAAAAGAGAGAGGACGTGGCAATCCACTCCCAAAGCAATCTCTAAATAATCAGCCACTGAAATCCCTATGAGGGTCACTATGGGTCGGACCTGACTGGACTGGCAACAACAAACGTTCCACCCCCATAGGAAGAAACCAAACACTGCCCCACCGCTTTGTCCCCACCCACCCCTCAAGCAAGAGCCAATCCCAGCCTGTCATTTAGCTCCGCCCCACCCTCTCCCCAGTAAGAGCCAATGACAGCCATGCACGAGCCAGACCTTTTAGGCGCTGATCCAGATACTCAAGCATCACTCGGATAATCTGCACGATGGCTAGAATGAGGGCGCCGAAGGCCAGAGATCCTGTGTGGTATCTGTGGGCCGAGGGGGTGGTCAGTGGTCAGTGGTCTGTGGTCTGGCCGGAAGACCTCCACTTCATCCCATTCGCAGTGAGGGCCTACCTGAGCGCTCGGCCAAAGGCAGAGAAGAGCGGGAAGGCAGGGAGGTCGTCCGGCTTGCGCAGAGCCCAGTAGTAGGAGGCAAATGCCCCAGCCAGGGTGACCTGGCCCAGGGCCAGCACGAAGTTGGCCAGCCAAAAGAACATGAAGGCGTTGAAGATCTGCAGCCCCAGCAGCGCGCGGTGGTAGCTGGACTCGCCGCCGTAGAGGGCGAACTGGCAGCGGGCGTTGGGGCACAGGCGGGATTCATTGGAAGAGGAGAAGGTCTGGGGGACGGATGCAGAAGGGAGTCAAAATACAGCGGCCAGGGCTCGGAGCAGATTAGACATGGGTTAAAATAGACCTCCCTGGGGATCACAGTGAAGCCAGGGAATTAGGAGTTCGGGATAGTGGCTCGTGGAATGCAAGGAAGGGGGTCTAGGAACAGGAACTGGCCACCACAGGGGTCAAGGACAAGGTACAGGAAGCCAGGCCTGGTGGTGCACGCCTGTGATCCCAGTACTCGGGAG
>VMDO01004185.1:77090-129342 GCA_007922755.1 Pedetes capensis
CAGCAAAGGGGGCGGGCAGGGGGAGGAGAAGCAGCAGCAGCGGAGGATGGGGATGGGGAGGGGGAGGGGGAGGAGGAGGAGGAGGAGGAAGAAGCAGCAGCAACAGCAGCAGCAGCAGGGGAGGAGGGGGAGGGGGAGGAGGAGGAAGCAGCAGCAGCAGCAGCAGCAAAGGGTGGGGAAGGAAGAAGAAGGAGGAGGAGGAAGAGGAGGAGAAAAAGAGGAGGAAGAAAAGGAGGAGGAGAAGAAAGAAAATGGAATAAAAAAGAAAAAGGTGTGGAAATTTGGGGGCAAAAAATGACATCAAAGGGGTAAAAGATGACTGTTTCAGCACCAGAGGTGGGGGACAGGCCAAGCGGATCAGTTCCTAGCTTTCCCTGGGAAGATGTCAGATCCAGGATGGCATCTCTTGACCTCCGTGCCCCGACACCCGGTACAGGGCATACAGTAGGTGCCAAATGTTTGCTGAACATTCTCCAAGTTGGAATGAGGGACTTCAAAACGTCTCAGGACTGCCCTCCCCACCCTAGACATACCCACCTCAGGGTTGCAGGTTTTCCCAACAAGGGAGCAGGTGGTGTCATCAAAAATCTTATAGACGGCTTCGTTAGAAGTGGACAGGAAGCTGGAGGCTCATTAAGGAACTTGAGGTCTGGCATGAAGAACCCCATGGGCTCGTAGGAAAGGCTCCACCCCCACACACACACCAGGTTCCAGCCCTGCCTGCAAGCAACAGGTCACTTCCAGGCAAATCTGGCCTTCCCGGTGGCTGGTGGCGGATACACGGCCGTGCTGGCCCAATACGCGATGCACAGGCACAGCAGGAAGAAGGTGACCAGCGGGTACAGCAGGGAGCACATGACGTACCCCACGGCCCTGGGAAGGAGCAAAGACTCAGGGATGAGGACTCAAATAGCCCTAGGGACCGCCTTAGCTGGGTCCCCTCGCTGCCCGGTCCCCACCTGCTGGCTTCTTTGATGAGCGCGATGGCGATGAGAATTCGCTTCCGCAGGAAGATCAGCAGCAGGATGATGATGACTTCCAGCACACTTAGAATGATCACTGCGAGGGGCAGACGGAGAATGAGCGTCCCGAGCTGCCCACTCCCTCCAGGGCCTCCTAGGGGGTTGTACCGGGGGGCTGTGACTCACTGAAGGCCATCCAGGTCTGCCGTAAATGCAAGTACACCCGGAGGTCCGTCTGAAAGCCCAGGTCCACCAGGGAGATGTCAGAGCCAGCTTCGCCACGCAGTCGGGCATATTCCAAGTAGCAGTGAAATATTCCTGCAAAGCCACAGCCTCAGCCGTTAATTCCTCCCCTGACCCGACCTCCCCCATGCAACAAAAGAAAAAAATCAAGGCTAGGAGAAGCTGCCTGTGCCTGCTCTAGCCACAGGGACTTTGCACTTGTTTCCTTCCCGTACATTCTCTATGGCTGGATCTCTCACATCCTCAGGTCTCTGCTCAAATATCTTTTTTTCTTTTTGTGGTGACAAGGCCTCACTATGTAGTGGAGGCTGATCTTGAACTCACAATCCTCCTGGCTCAGGGTGGACACATGCCATGACTCCCAGCTCAAATGTCATCACCTTCCATGAGACCTTCCAGAAGTCTTATCCTCACTAAGCATCTCTTCCACCCTTGCTGTAACTTCATAGCCCTCTTCCTTTTTCCCCACTCCGAGATTTTTCTCATTTGTCTCTTGCCTATGCTCCCCATACCTCCAGGAATGCAAATTTCATGGAAGCAAAGATTTACCCTGCTTCATGCATTGCTATAAGCCCAGAGCCTAGAAAACTGGCCAAAATACAGTACACACTCAATACATGTTCAATGAATGAATGGATGAATGAATGAATAGGTGTTAGGACACTGTGCAGCCTAATGGCACCCTGTAACTATAATTCCTGAGGGCCTGGCAATGCCCTGGGTATGAGCATGCAGTGCAGCAGCATTAAGGACATTGGGAATTCCCCTGGGCTCTTTGTAGAATAACATTATAGGGCTGGGGTGTAGCTCCGTGGTGGAGCACTCACTGGGCATATGCAAGACCCTAAGTTTGATCCCCGGTCTTATAATTAAAATGGAATCAAATAAAATTGTAAACTATTGATCTCAACCAACAAACAACAACTCGGACCCAGCAATCGAGCCGGGCATGATGGCACGCCCCTGTAATCCCAGCACTTGAGAGGCTGAGGCAGGAGGATTGACATGAGTTTGAGGCCAGCCTGGACTACATAGGGAGTTTCAGGCCAGCCTGAGCTACACAGGAAGACCCTGTCTATAAACAAAATTTTAAAAAAAGAAAGAAAGAAAGAAAAAAAAAAAAAGAAAAAGGAAAACCCACCATCCAGTCAGTTAAAATGCCAATCCAGCCGGGCGCGGTGGTGCATGCCTGTAATCCCTGTGACTCAGGAGGCAGAGGCAGGAGGAGCACAAGTTTGAGACCAGAGGTAGTTTGCGTAATTTAGCAAGACCCTGTCTCAAAAAACTAAAAAAAAAAAAAAAAAAAAAAAAAAAAAAAAAAAAAAAAAAAAAAAAAAAAAAAAAAAAAAAAAAAAAAAAAAAAAAAAAAAAAAAAAGGCTGGGCGTGCAGCTCAGTGGTCCAGGACTTGCAAAACATGCAAGCGCAAGACCCTGGGTTCAACTCCCAGTCCCATAAAATAAATTAAAAAAAAATAAATAAATAAATAAAAACAAAAAAATAAAATAAAATGCCAATACACTGCTAGAAACTACCGTTCAGATGAACAGATTGGGCTGCCTCGCATTGGCTTTCCTGGCAAGTTGAAATGAATACTCAGAATGTGAAGCGCTTCTTTGTAAGCGACGTCTGTGAGGTCCACAGGCCTTCCCCTCATTTTATTTCCACCTTATTTTCTATTAGGCCTCCAAACTAGTAAACAGTAATTATCCCCATCATAGAGAGGAAGAAATGAAGGCGCAGTGCGACTTAGTCATTTGCCCAGGGACACAGAGCTGGGAAAGGACAGAGCCAGGACCGGAGGCCCTGGCATTACTGGTGTCTCTGTACGCGTCACCAGCCTCTGTGTTAGCTGGCTTGCTTGAGAACGTCTTTTGCTGTTGGTAAAATACTGATTTTGGTCTTGGTTTGAGAGGCTTACAGAGAACTGAATTTTTTTTTTTTTCTTGCTGAGCTAGGGATAGTACATTAGGCATGTGCTCTACCACGGAGCTCCATCTCTAGTTCTTAGTGTGGTTCTTGTTTGTTTGTTTTTATGATGCTAGAAATCAAATTCAGGGTCTTGCCCATGTCAGGCAAGTGCTCTACCACTGAGCACCATCCCCTGCCCCAGAGAGCCAGATTGAACCCACCCTCTACTTTTTAAAAAAATTATTACTACTTCTTATTTTTTAATCTTTACTTTTATCTTTAAATTTATTGTCAATTTTTATTACTACTTATTTCTTATTTATTTTACTTTACTTTACTATTTATATATTTATTTTTTGTGGTACTGGGGGCTGGGCCTAAGGCCTCACAAATACTTTGCAAGTGCTCTACCACTGGGCTGCACCCTCAGCTCCTTTTTAATTTTTTTTTTTATCTTGAGACAGGGTCTCATTAAGTTACAAAGGCTTCCCCTGGCCTCGAACTTGCAATCCTCCTGCCTCCACCTCTTAAGTCCATAGGATTACAGGTATGTGCCATCACACCCCACCTGAATGCATCCTCCATTGCTGGGCACTGAGGTTATTTCCAAATGCCTGATCTTATAAACAACACTAACAAGAACATCTTCACATATAAGACCATCTTCACATACAATGCCAAGTACAAGATGAAGACTGTCTAAAGGCTTAGGATGAAATTTTTGATGGACAGGTTTCAGCCGAGCCTCTAGACTAAGACAGACAAGGGAGGAGGACCTGGCAGCCCACTCCTCAAACAATGAGCCATTGAAAACCCTATGAATAGCAGAGAAACACTGTCAGATATAGTGCCGGAAAATGAACTTTTAGGTTGCAAAGCATTCAAACAATGACTAGGGAGCAGGGTGCAGTGGTACATGCCTTTAATCCCAGCAACTCAGGAGGTGGAGGCAGAAGGCAGGAGGATCACAAGTTCGAGGCCAGAGGTAGCCTGTGTAACTTAGTGAGACCCTATCTCAAAAACACAAAGTAAAAAATGGGCTAGGGGTACGGCTCAGAGGTTGAGCACTTGCAAAAAGTATCCACGAGGCCCTGGGTTCAACTCCCCAGTATCACAAAACAAACAAACAAACAATGAGTGGGGAAGAGTTGACTCCTCAAAGTAGAGTCACCCTTAATGACAGGAATGGAGTAAAGCCCCTGGACCCTCCATTTGCTAATGTGGCATGACTCAAAAGGGGAAGGAACAACTGTTAACATCCATCAATATGTAGAATGTGGAAGGTATGTAGTGTGAATCTAGAAAAATTAGAAATCATCAAAAGCGAAATGCAGCACATATACATCAACCTTCTAGGCATCAATGAGCTTAAATGGATTGGTATTGGCCATTTTGAGTCAGAAAATCATATGGTTTACTATGCCGGGAATGACAGATTAAAGAGAAATGGGGTTGCATTCATCATCAAAAAAGACATCTCAAAATCTGTCCTGAAGTATAATGCTGTCAGTGATAGAATAATATCCATATGGCTACCAGGAAAGCCAGCTAATATGACTATTATTCAAATGCACCCTATGACTATTATTCAAATGTACCCTATGACTATTATTCAAGTCTACCACTAAGGCCACAAATGAAGATAGGGAAGATTTTCACCAGGTTCTGCAGTCTGAGATTGATCAAATGTGCAGTTAAGATGCATTGATAATTACTGGTGACTGGACTGCAAAAGTTGGAAACAAGTCTCAGTAGTTAGAAAATATGGCCTTGGCGACAAAAACGATGCTGGAGATGGCATGATAGAATTTTGTCAGATCAACGACCATTTTTTCAATAACATAAACAGTGCCTATACACATGGAATTCACCAGACAGAACACATAAGAACCAAATTGACTACATTTGTAGAACGAGATGATGGAAACCTGCAACATGAGAAGTCAGAACAAGACCAGGTGCTGATTGTGGATCAAACCATCAACTGCTCATATGCAGGTTCAAACTGCAAGTGAAGAGAATCAGAACAAGTGTACAAGAGCCAAGGTATGACCCTGAGTATATCCCACTTCAGTTCAGAGACCACCTCAAGAACAGATTTGATATGTTAGACACTAATGACTGAATACCAGACAAGTTGTGGCATGACATCAAAGACATTATTCATGAGGAAAGCAAAAAGTTATAAAAAAGACAGGATTAAAAGAAAAGATCAAATTACAAGTCAAAAGAGACTCTGAGCCAGGTATGGTAGCGCACACCTGTAATCCCAGCAGTTTGGGAGGCAGAGGCAGTAGGATTGCAAGTTTGAGACCAGAAGCAGTCTGTGTAATTTAGCAAGACCCTGTCTCAAAACGTAAAAAAAAAAAAAAAAAAAAAAAAAAAAAAAAAAAAAGAGAGAGAGAGAAAGAGAGAGAGAGAGACTCTGAAACTTGCTCTTGAATGCTGAGTAGCCACAGTAAAAAAGGAAGAAATGATGGTGTTAAAGGAATTAAGTAGAAGACTTCAAAGGGCAGCTAAAGAAGACAAAATTAAATACTATAATGACATATATAAAAAGCTAGAGATCGAAAATCAAAACCAAAAGGAAAGAACATGCTCTTTTTCTCAAGCTTAAAGAATTGAAGAAAAAATTCAAGCTTCAAGTGGCAATATTAAAGGATTCTACAAGGAGTTAAACAATGCAGGAAACATAAAAAGAAGATGGAAAGAATACAGTCATTATACCAAAAACAACTGGTGGATGATCAACCATTTCAAGAGGTTGCATAAGATCAGGAACCAATAGTACTGAAGGAAGAAGTGGAAGGTAGCTTGAAGGAACTGGTGAAATACAAGGCTACAGGAATTGATGGAATACCAGTTGAGATGTTTCAACAAACAGATGCAGCACTGGATGTACTCACTTGTTTATGTCAAGAGATATGGAAATAGCTACCTGGCCAACTGCCTGGAAGAAATCCGTATTTATGCCTATTCCCAATAAAGTCGATGCAACTGAAAGCCAAAATTATCAAATGATATCATTAATATCTCACTCAAGTAAAATTTTGCTAAAGATCATTTAAAAGAGACTGCAGCAATGTGTTAACTGGGAACTGGATTCAGAAGAGGGCGTGGAAACAGGGACATCACTGCTGATGTCAGGTGGATATTAGCTGAAAGCAGAGAATACCGGAAAGATATCTATGTTTTATTGACTATGCAAAGGCATTTGACTCTGTAGGTCACAATAAATTATGGATAACATTGAGAAGAATGAGAATACCAGTGCACTTAGTTGTACTCATGTGGAATCTGTACATGGACCAGGAGGCACTCATTCAAACAGAAGAAGGAGACATTGCCTGGTTTAAAGTCAGGAAAGGTGTGCATCAGGGCTGTCTCCTTTTACTGGATCTCTTCAATCTCTATGCTGAGCAAACAATCCAAGAAGCTGGACTTTAAGAAGAAGAATGTGGCATCAGGATTACATGAAGATTCATTAACAACCTATGTTGTGCAGATGACACAACTCTGCTTGCTGAAAGTGAAGAGGATTTGAAACATTTAACAATGAAGATCAAAGAACACAGCCTTAAGTATGGATTGCACCTCAACATCAGGAAATCAGAAATCCTTATAACTGGATCGGTAAGCAACCTCACAATAAATGGAGAAAGAATTGAGGTTGTGCAAGAATTTGCTTTACTTCATCCTACAACCAAAATCCATGGAAGCAGCAGTCAAGAAATCAAAAGATGCGGTTGGGCACGGTGGTGCACGCCTGTAATCCCAGCGGCTCAGGAGGAGGAGACAGGAGGATCGCAAGTTCGAGACCAGAGGCAGTCTGCGTTAACTTAGCGAGACCCTGTCTCAAAAAGTTAAAAAAAAAAAAGGGCTGGGGGCGCAGCTCAGTGGTCTGGCAGTTGCAGAGCATGCAGGTGCGAGGCCCTGGGTTCAACCCCCAGTACCAGGACAAAAAAAAAAAAAAAGAAAGAAATCAAAAGATGCAGTGCATTGGGAAAAGCTGTTCCAAAAGACCTCTTTAAGGTGTTGAAAAGTAAGTAGGGAGAGGCAAAAAAAAAAAAAAAAAAAAACGATAAAAACTAAAGATGTCACACTGAAGATGAAGGTGCGCCTGACTCATGCCATAGTATTTTCAGTTGCATCATATGCTGTGAAAGCTGGATGTTGAATAAGGGAGACAGTAAAAGAATTGATGGTTTTCAATTATGATGCTGGAGATGAATATTGAATATACCACAGACTGCCAAAAGAACCAACAGATCTGCCCTAGAAGGAGTACAACTGGAGTGCTCCTTGTAAGCAAGGATGTCTAGACTGAGTCTTAAGTATTTTGGCATGTTGTCAGGAGGGACCCATCCCTGGAGAACGACATCATGTTTGGGAGAGTGACAGATCAGCAAAAAAAAGGAAGACCCTCAACTAGATGGATTGACACAGTGGCTGCAACAATGGCTCAACCATAACAAAGATCGTGTGCCTGGCACAGACTTGGGGAGTGTTCCATCCTGTTGTACACAGAGTCACTGTGAGTCAGACTCAACTTGACACCTAATGATAACAACGATTGGCAGAGCAAAAGGCAGGAGTGTTTTGCAGACCTTAGCCAGGGGAGGGTACCAGGAAGGGAGAGACATACCATAGCCCAGCACCAGAATCACCATGACAATCATCACCCAGACCATAATGCCAGCCAGGAAGCGCAGCAGGATAACAAACAGGAGGCTCATCACCATGGCGATGACCAGGCCTCTAGGAGATAAAATAGAGGCGTGAGGGATCCTGTCCCGCAGCACCTTCAGATGAGCCAGAAAGGGGACAATCGCTGTCCCTCGGACCTACATGACAATCCAGTACCAGGAGACGGTGTAATCCTCGAATATCCGCATCGCCAGCTGCCGGGCCTCCAGGACCCCATTGGCCTTCCTTGAGGAAAGCGAAAAAGACTCAGGTGGGTCCTCCCTCCTGGATCAGGCCAGCCCCAGGACCCACCCTGTCCCATCCAAGAACCATGACACCGCTGCCTTGGTGCGGGGGAGGGGCTCTGTTCTCACTTGGCGCCCTCCACCAGATCCGTGACATTTTTCCGAGATCCGAGCCCATCCTCGTAGGTCGTCTCATTGCCCACCATGAGGACCCCCTTGTGGGCGTGTATGGCTGGGAAGCACCGCTGGGCCACTGTGCGGAGCAGGGGAAGGGACGGGTGAGGCGGAGCCCCTGTAGAGCGCACCCAGTCTGCCCCCGGGCCTCATGGGACCGCCAGACTCACAGGGTTTGCTGGGGGTGAGGACGGCAGGGCAGTCACCATCTCGAAGCACCTCGGCCACACCCTGCGGAGAGAGGGAAGGGGTGAATCTGCAGGCCTGTGCGCCTCCCTGACCCCTGCCCCCTGACCCCTGCCCCGGGCGCCCTGGGGCAGTGTAGTCGCAATGGGATCACCTTATTGTCCTGAAAGCCGGGAACGCAGAACTTCTTGTAGTACGCAAAGTCCGGGGAGTTCCGCGCGTTCAGGAAGGTGAGAAAGCGGTCGGGGCATTTCTCCACGCAGATCTGGGGAGGGAGGAGGAGCAGGAGCAGGGCGCATGGGGCCGGGATGAACACTGGGCCCCCCTCAGGACAAAGGTGGCACCCCACGCTCACCAGGGGACAGAAAGCAATGGAAAAGGGGAGCGGAAAGGGGAGACAGGGCGGTGAGGTACCTGAGGGGTGGGACACTGGAATTCGAGCAGGACCAGGGGGCTGGCACACTTCACAATGTTGAAATAAAACAGGAACGGTTTGTTCCTGGGGTTGGGGGAGACAGAATGGAAAGCGTCAAGACCTGTCTACTACCCCATATAAAAATCTTCAGGAAGGCCAGCCCTGTGGCGCAGGCCTGTAATCCTCCTACTCGGGAGGCTGAGGTAGGAGGATCTCGAGTTGGAGCCCAGAGGCAACCTATACAATTTAGTGAGACCCCACATATCAAAATAAAAAAAGGGGGGTTGGGAGGGTACGGATGAATGGTTGAGAACTTTCCCAGCATGCACAAGGCCTTGGGTTCAGTGCCTCAGTCCTGCAAAAATAAATAGCTGGGCATGGTAGTCCACACCTATAATCCTAGAGACTCGGGAGGCAGAGGCAGGAGCATCGCAAGGGCAAGAGCAGAGGCAGCCTGCATAACTTAGTGAGTCCCCATCTCAAAGTAAAAAATGGACTGGGGGTACAGCTCAGTGGTGGAGCTCTTTGCAAAGCATGCATGAGACCGGGGTGGGGGGGGTGGGGGGGGTGGGGGGCGGTGCGCTGGACCCCTCAGTACCAAAGTTAAATAAATAAATGAATAAAGAAACAAAGTATACAGGAGCCTGGATGCACATTGCTTCCTAAGCAAACACTGCATCCTTTTATACAAGGGTTGTGAACATGTGTGGATTTTAGTGTCTGTGGGGATGTCATGGGTCCCATGCTCCTCAGATACCAAGGAAGGATTGTGTTTATTCACTGGACGGAGACTGAGAAAGCCAAGAACCTTCTCTTCTGTGCTCATAAGCCCTTCTGCCCATGCCTGGCCAGCCTGACCCACCCCAGGGAGGGAGACTCACGCATTTTTTGTGCCCTTCTGCCCACAGAACTCGCCACGGCTATCAGTGGGGTAGATCACCTTCCGAGGGTCCCCGTGGGTCCAGGCTGTGGAGGGATGTGGAGACACTGAAGCCCCAGCCCCACTGCCGTGCCAGAGGCCGCTCTGCCACCTCCCACCCTAGAACCCCGAGTCCTACCCTATGCTACACTCACCTACGATGCCCACAACCACATAGCCCACGATGGCCACAAGGAGGATCACGCAGCAAATGACATCCGTGCAACCCCTGGGGAGCAGAGCGACAGTGTCAGGGCACATGCCCCCTGCCTACCCTCACAAACCCTGGACCCTCAAAGAAAAAGAGAACGAAAATTTTATATTTCAAAATTCCTTGCCCAAAATGCGTGCACCAGTCAGGTGCAATGAAGCCTGGAGTCCCAGCTATTCATGCGGATCACCTGAGCTTAGGTGTCCCAGGCCAGCAACATAGAAAGATCTGGGCCTCAAAGTAAGTAAATAAATAAAGCTTGCACCAATCAGTTCCACAGCAGAATATGTGTCAATCTTTTAAAATCTGTGCTAATCCCCATTGGGAAATTTGATCTGATTATTTTAAATCAAACTGCTTAACATATATATATATATATATATATGGTTTAGCTCAGTTGGTAGAGCACTGCGCTGCAGTCTCTGAGGTCCCGAGTTCAATTCCCAGCACAGCAAAATGGGAGAAGGACCTGGCAATCCACTCCCAAGGCAATCCCAAAACAGCCATTGAATACCCTATGAGGGTCGCTATGAGTTGGATACCAACTTGACAGCACCTAACAACAACAATATATATACATACATATATATGTAACATATATCTTTTTTAACTTAAGTTGAGCATCTTTTTTCTTTCTTTCTTTCTTTTGTTGCAGCACAGGAGGCTGAACCCGAGGCCTCACAGATGCTAGGCAAGAGCTCTACCGCAGAGTCAAACCTCTAGCCCCTTTTTTATTATGAGACAGATTATCACTACATTGCACAGGCTGCCTGTGATCTCGAACTCCCGGTCCTCCTGCCTCAGCCTCCTGAGTCCCTGGGATATTGTGCTACAGCAACCACCTTAGTTGAGCATCTTTCTGCAAGTCCTTTACTTATTTTAAAAAGCCATTCCTAGGGCCTGGGGGGTGGGGTGTAGCTTGCTGGTAGAGTGTTTGCTTAGCTTGGGTGAGGCTCTGAGTTCCAACCCCAGCACCAAAAAACACAACAATCCATTTGTAAAGACTCTTTGTGTATGAGGAAAATTAGTTCTGGTATCAAGTTGCTGGGGCTGGGGTTTCACTCAGTTGGTAGAGTGAGTTCTGCCCTCCCTCAGGCCCTGGGTTCGATAACCAGCACCACACAAATGGCAGAAGGACCTGGCAATCCACTCCCAAAGCAATCCCAAAACAATTGGCCATTGAAAACCCCGTGAATAGCAAAGAAGCACTGACACAGTGCCAGGCATGGCACAGTGTCAGGGGGTGTTTTGCTCTGTTGTATACAGGGTCACTATGGGTTGGACCCAACTCCACAGCTCCTAACATCAACAACAACAGCCAAGTATCGAGTATTTATCACCAGTTTGCTGGAGAAGAAATAGAGAAGGGTGTACAAACGGGTTGGGTTAAGGGACACTTCCTGCCACCCCAAAGTTATTACCTGTTGTAAATAGGTCCTTTGAAGGTAGGATCATACTTCTGAGGAGTTCCTGAAAGTCAACAGGATTAAGCTGGATGGGCCAGAACACCTGAACCCACGCAGATCCGGGAGACCCATTACCCAAAACGCCCACAGGAATGCTGGACCTGGCGCTGGGGGAAAACGCAGACCTTGGGCAGACTGTCTGGCCTCATCCTACTCTGGGCCCCCATGCCCAGGCCCCCCAGTCAGCGCTGACCAGGGCAGAGAGGCAGGAAGAGTGGCTAACCGCGCACAGCGCAATTTATCAGTTGACGGCCACCCACGGGGCAGAGGGCTGGACAGGCTCCGGGGACCCCAACAGAGAGTGGAGGATCGAGGGGGGAGGGCGAAGGGGGCGACAGGGTCAGGTCGTTGCAGGGGTTGGGGGGCGAGGGAGGGATGTGAGAGGCAGCTCGGGGAAGAAGTGGGGTGAGGTAGGGGATGGGGGGCTTCCATTGCAGGCGACAGGCAGTTCCGCTACCTGGTCCCCGCCTCCCCTCCCTTCCCGAGGTCCCCCCAGCGGTCCCTGCAGGCGGCCGGCCCGGGCTGGGCCGGGGGCTCCCTGCCTACCGTGCTTCCCGTAGTAGCCCTGCCGATCGCCTCCCATCCCCGCGCGCTCTGGGTCCCAGGGTCCGGACGCGCCCGGGTCCCTAGGGCGACGCGCACCGAGAGCCAAGAGAGCCGAGAGAACCGAGGCTCTGGCTCCTCCCAGCCGAGTGCCAGGCAGGGCGGCACAAACCGGTCAGACCGGCCCGTGCCGGGGGACGGAGGGGAGGGAGGGAGGGAGGGGCGGCAGTTGCTCCCGCCACTCACCGGCCGCCCGATTTAGCCCTCCCCACCCCCCACGCCCGCCCAGCCCCACCCGGGAGCCCCACGGCTGAAGCCTCCGGCCTGGGCTCAGCCTCCACCCTCCACGCACGCATGAGGAAACACTGCTGGCAGCGCGCCCCCAGCCCTGCAAGGGCGCCTCTCGTGCCCCCTTCCTGCAAGTGGGGAAACTGAGGCACAAGAGGAAAACCGGCTGAAGGCTGAGCCCAGGAGCCAAGGATGGAGTATCGAGGCTGAAAACTCAACCCAGCGGAGGTGGTTTTTTTCTTCTTCTTGCTCGTTTTAGTTTGGTTTAGTTTTTCTTGTGTCTGCGGTCCTTTGGGGTTGAACCCAGGGTGTGGCACATACTTTGCAAGCGCTCTACTACTGGGCTTGCACCCACAGCCCATTTGAAAAAGAATTTTTTTTTTTTTTGAGGCAGGGTCTCATTAAGTTATGCAAGCTGCCTCTGGCCCCGACCTCCTGATCCTCCTGCCTCTGCCTCCTGAGTCAGGTGAACCTGGCTGAAGTTGGTGTCTTTTACAAGTATTCACTGACCCCCTACAGGAGGGCGGAAGCACCAGGTAGGAAGCAGAGTCAAAGGATGAGATCCCAAATCCCCGCCCTTTTGGACCGGTGGCCGTACATTCTGTGCTCCCACGGAACAGAAGGACACTTGGACCTTAGCGTCCCTGAGCCTCAGTTTCCTTAACTGCCAGACGGTGATAAAGTATAAAACTAAATCCCTGCTGGGCATAGGTGGTGCAGACCTGGGATCCCAGCACTCAGGAGGCTGAGGCTGGAGGACTGCAAGTTCCAGGCCAGAGGCAGCCTGTCTCAAATAATATACAATTAAATTAAATTAAAAAGAGGCTGGGGGGGAAGCTCAATGGAGCACTGGTTGCCTAGGATGTGGGGGGCCCCGAGTTCAACCCTCTAGTACTGCAAATAAATAAATAAAACATTTTTAAAGGGGGGGTGGTGCGGCTCAGTGGTGGAACATTTGCCCAGTATGTGCGAAGTCCTGGGTTCAACCCCAGCTACTGAAAAATAAAAATAAAAAAATAAAAATAAAAATAAAAAGCACCGCCAAACCTGGCTGTAGGGGGATGGGAATATAGCTCCGTGGTTGGGTACTTGCCTAGCATCTGCAAGGGCCTGGGATCTATCCCAAGCATCACCCCCCAAAAAAAAATAATAATAAATAAGCAAGCAAGCTGGGCGCTGTGGCAGATGCCTGTAATCCCAGCCACCCAGGAGGCTGAGGCAGGAGGATGGCTAGTTCCAAGCCAGAAGCAGCCTGTGTAACTCTGCCAGACCCTGCCTCAAAATAAAAGAAAAATTATCCCAGCAGCTCAGGAGGCGGAGGCAGGAGGATCGCAAGTTCGAGACCAGAGGAAGTCTGCGTAATTTAGCGAGGCCCTGTCTCAAAAAGTTAAAAAAAATGGGCTGGGGGCGCAGGTCAGTGGTCCAGCACTTGCAAGCGCGAGGCCCTGGGTTCAGCCCCCAGTACTGCAAAAATAAATAAATAAATACAAATCAATAAAAGAAAAATTGAAAGGGGGCTGGTGGGGCAGCTGCGTGGTGAAACGCTTGCTTGGCATGTGTGAGGCGCTGGATTCAATTCCCCACTACTGAAAAACAACAACAACAACAGTAAGTGTAACTACTACCTCAGAGTCGAGCACACATCAGCAGGGCTCTGGTCCCTAATTCCCCTTGTCCCTGGAGAAAACACCACCTCCCTTGCCTGGTCCCACGGCCACAGGCTTCGGCAAACAGTCAAGGCCCATGGCTCCGGGCCATGTCCTTGGGTGACCAGGACTCCCAAAGAAACCCTGTGGTTCCCGCAGTCCCTGCCAGCCCGAAGGTGGGCCGGCCCCACCAGACCCCGTCTGCACAGTGGACATAGTGGGCTGGGTCCAGGCCACAGGCCTCTTGTGTTCCCGACCGCCCGGTCACTTGGGGACACTCTGAGTAAGGTCCCCACCTACCAGGTCCTCCTTGACAACTCCCAAATGTCTGCCTTCCCACGTGGCCTTCCCCCAACTGTGTATTTATATGGCACCTGGTTCCCCTCACTCCACATGGGGCTCTCACCCTCCCTTTGTACTCAGCAAGGTCACATTCGAGCCCCAAATTGTCCCTCTACCTGCCCCAGCATGATAAAGGCCGCTCCATCCTGGCAGCTGAGAGAAGGAGGCTGGGTACCTCTCTTTGCTTTTCATTTGCTCTGTCTTCAGATCCAGCCAGAAGCCAACATTTTTCCACCCTCTGCTCAGCCCCAACCCTGTCAATCAGCCAGCCATCCTCTGCCTGGACTAGCGCAGGCACCTCCCCTTGGGTTTCCAGCCTCCTACCCTCACTTTGCCTGCTCCCCACAGCCTAGCCTCTCCACAGCAGCCAGAGGTACAAGTGAGCACCTGAATCAGGGCGCTTCCCTCTTGTGCTCAGAATACTCCATGGCTCCCACCTTGCTAGGAGAAAAAGTCCAATTCCTCGCTGGATGCACACAGCACTGCATGATCTGCCCCATCATCTCCCTGACCTCACTTCTTCTCATTCTCTCCTTTGTCTGCTCCGTTCCAGGTTCACTGGCCTCCTGCGTGTACTAAAAACTCACCAGACCCAATTCCACCACAGGGCCTTTGCACCGGTTGTCCTGTTCTCTTGGCTTAGAAATTCTTCTCCCAGAAACCCATGTGTGCCACCTCCCCCAGGGCCTCTCCTCTAAGTAGTGTAGTGCAGCTGGGAGCGTAGCTCAGACATAAAGTGCATGCCTAGCATGCCTTGACACTAGAACTGCAAAAACACAAAAACAAGAATAAAAGCAGACTAGCGGGACACTATGGCACAGGCCCGTGATTGCAGCGCTCGGGAGGCTGAGGCAGGAGGAGCATGAGGCAGCCTGCAGGACTTAGTGAGCCCATCTCAAAATTAAAAAGATAAGTCAGGCATGGCAGCCATACGTGTAATCCCTGCAATTTAGGAGGTTCAGGCAGGAGGATTAAGAGTTGGAGGCCAGAGGCAGCCTGTGTAACTTAGGGAGACCCTGTCTCAAGATTTAAAAAAGATGGCCAGGCACGGTGGCGCACGCCTGTAATCCCAGCGGCTCGGGAGGCAGAGACAGGAGGATCGCAAGTTTGAGACCAGAGGCAGTCTGCGTAATTTAGTGAGACCCTGTCTCAAAAAGTAAAAAAAAAGTAAAAAAAAAAAAAAAAAATGGGCTGGGGGTGCAGCTCAGTGGTCCAGCACTTGCAAAGCATGCAACCACGAGGCCCTGTGTTCAACCCCCAGTACTGGAAAAAAAAAAAAAAAACATTGAAAAATGGGCTGGGGGTACAGCTTGGTGTACCCCCCAGTTGGCCAGCCTAGGGCCTGGTGGTAGAGCACTTGCAAAGCATGCATAAAGCCCTGGGTTGAGCCACCCCCCACAGTACCATAAAAAATAAAAAGATAAATAAATAAAAAAATTTAAATATTATAAAAATAAAAAAGAGGCTGGGGTGCAACTCAGTGGTAGAGCACTTGTCTAGCATGTGTAAGGCCCTGGGTTCAACCCCCAGTACTGCAAAACAAAACAACAAACAAAAAATTCCAAAACAACCCCAGTCTAGCTCAGTGGCAGAGAACTTGCCTGATTAAGGCTCTGGGTTCCATCCCCAGCACCCCCCAAAAACAAAAACAAAACAAAACAAAACAAAACGCACGCACACATAATTTTCATTTTATTTTTAGTTTTTTTTTACAGGTAAGGTCCCTCTGTGTTGTCCAGGCTGGACCCAAACTCCTGGGCTAAAGTGAAACACTAGCCTCAGGCTCCCAAGCAGCTGGCCTACAGGTGTGCCGGCATGCCCAGCCCAGTGCCCTGTTGAATATTGGCCCTTATCACCATCTGACACATAAGCCCATTTTACATGCTGAGTGCTGTTGTTTGCTCGCTTACCTATCAGCTTCACAAGGACAGGGATTTGTCCCTTTTTGAAATTTTTAATTTTTTTTTTTTTTTTTTGCAGTACTGGGGGTTGAACCCAGGGCCTCGCGCTTGCATGCTTTGCAAGTGCTGGACCACTGAGCTGCACCCCCAGCCCATTTTTTTACTTTTTGAGACAAGGTCTTGCTAAATTACACAGACTGCCTCTGGTCTCGAATTTGGGATCCTCCTGCCTTTGCCTCCTGAGCCGCTAGGATTATAGGCGTGCACCACCACACCTGGCTCTCAGATTTGTCCCTTTTGATCATGATGTGTCTGCAGTTGGCCAGCCTAGGGCCTGGCATCAAATAGGCACTCCATGAGTGTTTGTTGAATCAAAGTGCAGCTTAGGGTTATCTTGTATTGTTTTTAGGTGCCCTGGAGGCCATAGCGACCTCAGGGGGTTTTCAATGGCTGATTGTTTTGGGAGTGGATTGCCATATTCTTCTTCCATTTTTGTGGTGCTGGGGATTGAACCCAGGTCCTCAAAAAGTACAGAGCAGCACTCTACCAACTGAGCTAAACCCCAGCCCGTTATCTTGTATATGCATCTTCAAATTTAATTTGTGGCTAGATGCTGTGTGCACACCTGTAATCCCAGCACCTAGGCTTGACTTGCTGTTAGGTGCCATCAAGTCAGATCTGACTCATAGTGACCTGATGTACAACAGAATGAAACACTTCCTGACACTGTGCCATGCCCAGCACTAGGTCAGGGTTTCTCTTGAGAGGAGTTAGCAAACTTTAGGCAGGATTAGCAAAATGGGGCCTGGACATGGGCAACAACTGAGGCAGAATAACCGGTTAGATTACCTGAGTTTTGACAACACCCATGTATTGAGGAAGGTAGATAGTAAACTCATGGCCAGAGGAAGCAATGCCTCACCTGATCGATTAAGATCTAGGTAGCTGTTGCTGTTGACAGGTGCCACTGAATCAGTCCGCCTAAGTACAACAGATGAAACACTCCATGACATTGCTATGCCCGGCCCTGTGCCAGTGCTTATCTACTAGTCATAGAGCTTTCAATGGCGGATTGCCACAGCCTTCTCCATTTTTGTCGTCCTGGGGATAGAGCCTGGGTCCTCAGAGAGCACAGAGCAGAGCTCTACCAACTAAGCCAAAGCCCAACCCCAAAGATCTAGGTAGAAAGGATAGGATAAGTCTCCCCAGCTTCCTCCTGTTGTTGTTGTCAGGTGCTGTGGAGTCGGTATCCAACTCATAGCGACCCTCATAGGGTTTTCAATGGCTGGCTGTTTCCAGATTGCCTTGGGAGTGGATTGCCAGGCTCTTCTCCCATTTTTGTGGTGCTGGGAATCGAACTCAGGACCTCAGAGACTGCAGTGCAGCGCTCTACCAACTGAACTAAATCCCAGCCCCCAACTTCCCCCTAAGAACTTGCAATAAAAAACCTTGGGTGACTCCCGCTCCCCTGGCTACCCCATCAGGACCCCCTTCGTCTCTCTTGGCGAAGGCTTCTGCCTCTTCTTGTAATCAATTCTCCTTTGCTCTCCCTTCCTTTGCCATCTGCACATTTATTCCTGGGTCCACGGAGCCTGGCACCTGAGAAGAATCTTCGGTCTCAGGCTGAGACAGAAGAACCGCCAGTTCAACACCAGGAGCAGCCTGTGCAACTTAGACCCTGTCTCAAAATAAAAAGTGAAAAAAAAAAAGGTGGGGTGCCTACCATGCAAGAAGCCCTGCGCTCAACCCCCTAATACTGAAAAAATAAATTATAAACATGAGCAAAGTGGAATGTTCAGTCTGCAGGGAAAGCGCAAATCTTTCGGTCAGTATGCCTAATGTGCATTTGAAATAAATTTTACCCCACCCTGACACATCGCAAAACAAATTCCTCATGAATTAATCACACAAATACATAAAAACTCAAAACTATTGCAAGGATGGGGAGGAAAACACAGGAGACTATATATAGCATTTGGTGGAGGGCCGGAAGGGCGAGTGGGAGAAGAGATAAGGGATAAGAGAGCACGCAAGGTATCTGTAATCAGTTGAAATGCTTTCAGGCTGGCAGAAGAGGAAGTAGCCACCTAAAAACAATTAATACTGATGGAATTGTTCTCACTACCTTTCAAGCCACTTAATAGCAGGGGAAACTGAGGCTCAGCAGCAGAGAATAGCTTGCCCACTCACCCAAGAGGTCCATCCACAACTGAAATTCGATAGGTAAGTGTGAGCCATGGAGGGTGGTGGAGCAGGAGCATGACCAGGCCAGGCCAGGGAAGAGAAAACACACAGGGGAGTTTCCCCCAGCTCTCTCAGTTGGGAAAAGATTGCTGAGCCTCAGGAACTTGAGTTATCCCTACGAGAGGTGGAACCAAAAATGCAGAGGAGCGCCTCTCAGGAAACAAAGGGGAACACTGGTATTGTCATTTATTTTATAGGTTCATTAGTTTATTTATTATTTTCATTTTCCTTTTTTGGCAGGACTAGGGGACTGAATCTGGGTCCCGGCACATACGTTGCAAGCTCTCTACAGCTGAGCTGCACCCTTAGTCCATTTTTTATTTTGTATCTTCAGACACAGGCTCACTAAGTTGTGCAGGCTGCCTCTGGCCTCCAACTTGTGATCCTCCTGCCTCAGCCTCCAGAGTCACTGGGAAAACAGGTGTGCACCACCAGGCCCAGCCTAAATTTGTGAGATTAATCCCATCATTAAACCCATTAGACAGATGCAGCAACTAAGGCCCAGACAGAAATAACCTGCCCATGGCCTCAAAGACTGAGCAGCAGGGACAAGCTATCTGGTTCCTGCACCAGCATCTCTACTAGTCTCTTGTGGCTGCTATAACGACATTCCAACAAGGGGAGGGCATGGTAGCCCCGCCTCTGATTGCAGCACTCAGGAGGCTGAGGCAGGAGGATCACAAGTTGCAGACCAGCCTGGGCTACATAGCAAGGTCCTGGTCTGCCTGAGCTATAGAGCTAGACCTTGTTTCAAAAAATTTTCTCTCCCACCAGGCGCGGTGGCACATGCTTGTAATCCCATCGGCTTGGGAGGCAGAGGCAGGAGGATCGCCAGTTAGAGACCAGAGGCAGTCTGTGTAATTTGGCAAGACCCTATCTCAAAAAAAGTAAAAAAAAAAAAAAAAATGGGCTGGGGGGCGCAGCTCAGTGGTCCAGCACTTGCAGAGCATGCAAGCGTGAGGCCCTGGGTTCAACTGCCTGTACTGCAAAAAAAAGAGAAAAAAAATTTCCTCTCCCCCAAAAAAGGAAGGAAAGCAAGAAAGAGAGAGAGAGAGAGAGAGAGAGAGGGAGGAAGGAACGAAGGAAGGAAGGAATTCCAGCTACCTGATGGCCTAAAACAACACAATGTATTATCTTCTTTTTCTTCCTTCTGGTGGTGCAGGCGGATGGAACCCAGGGCCTCATGCATGCTGGGGAAGTGCTCTAACCACTTAGCCACACCCCCAGCCTAGCAAAGTCGATTTTTTTTTACCATAAACTAGCACATTCCAAAAATTACAACACTGATATAGTTGGGGGCCCTTATTCTGCCTACCATCACTTCTGTTGCTGCCGCTGCTGTTCTTTTTTCAGTGCTGAGAATGAACCCAGGACCTAGCACCTGCTAGCAAGCACTCTGCCACTGAGCTACCCACTCAGCCCTTGACCCTTTTCTTGTTTGTGTCTCCCTTCATGTCTCTCTCTCTCTCTCTCTCTCTCTCTCCATATATATATATATATATATATATATATATATATATATGCAGCTGTAGCCCTGTGGCATCCAATCCCGTCAGATCTTGGAAGGTCGGGCCTGGTTAGTACTTGGATGGGAGACTGCCTGGGAACACCAGAAGCTGTAGGCCTGGGAGAAGGACCTGGCAACCCCCTCCCAAAAATCAATCTGCCATTGAAAACCCTATGAACAGCAGAGAAGCACCGACAATAGTGTTTCCCCTGTTGTTCAGAGGGTCGCTATGAGTCAGATACTGACTCGACGCCACCTAACAACAACAACATATGTATATGTATATATATATATATATATATATATATATATATATATATACAATTTTTTTTTTTTTTTTTTTTGAGATAGGCCCTCCTTATGTAGCCCAGGCTGGCCTGGAACTCACAAGCCTCCTGCCTCAACCTCCCAAGTGGTAAGATCACAGGCATGGCCACCACGCAGTCAGCTGCACCCCTTACATTTTTAAATGGCTGCAAAACATCCAAAGAAGATGAATAAGAACAAGAAATAAACCAAACATACCCGCAAATTAATTAATTAATTGAAAAAGAATATTGTGTGATGTCAAATACAAATGTCAGTGTCGGGCGAGGTGGTGCACGCCTGTGATCCCAGCAACTCGGGAGGCTGAAGCAGGAGGATCGTGAGTTCAAGGCCAGAGGCAGTCTGTGCAATTTAGTGAGATCCTGACTCAAAATAAAAAATGCAAAAGTGGCTGGGGGGTGCTGCTCTGCAGTAGGGAGCTTGTAAGGTAAGCTCGAAGCCCTGGGTTCAGCCCCAGGACTGCCAAAATAAATAAAGCTATGTATAAGTGTGACAGGTCTGCAGCCGTAGCCCTGTGGCATCTGATCCCGTCAGATCTCAGAAGCTAAGCTGGGTCAGGCCTGGTTAGTACTTGGATGGGAGACCGCCTAGGAACACCAGGTCCTGCGGGCTTGGGAGACGGACTCAGCAACCCACTACCAAAAATCAGTCAGCCATTGAAAACCCTATGAACAGCAGAGAAGCACTGACAATAGTGTTTCGCCTGTTATACTTAGGGTTGCTATGAGTCGGATACTGACTCGACGGCACCTAACAACAACGTAAGTGTGACATCACTTGACTGAGGCCACTTGCTTAAGCCACACAGCTGGTGAGGGACAGAGCTGAGAATCAAAGCGCCTCTGGAGCCAAATCAGGCCCCTCCGTTGGCAGATCCCGGGTATCATGGATTGCGCGTGGTCTGTCCCCTTGAAGCCCACGTGGGAGCTGAGTCCCCAGCAGGAGGTATGAAGACAGTGGAAACCGAATCAGGCTACGACGTTTTAAAGAGGTGAGGCCTTTGGGAGGTGATCAGGATGAGAGAAGACCATCAGGGGGCTGGGCCCTCGTGGCTTTATAAGAAGAGGAAGGGAAAGCTAGGTGTGGTGGTGCCTGCCTAGTATCCCAGCACTGGATTGAGAGTTCCAGGCCAGCCTGGGCCTCGAGAGACCCTGTCTGACCCTGTCTCACCCTCGCAAGATCTCGTCTCCAGGTAAGGGAGGAGCCATGCACTGTGGCCACGCCTGTGATCCCAGCACTTGGGAGGGTGAGGCGGACGATCTCCAGTTCCAGGCCAGCCTGGGCCTCGCTAGATCCTCTCACTCTCACGAGACCCTGTCTTACCCTCGCGAGATCTCGTCTCCAGGTAGGGGAGGAGCCGGGTGCGGTGGGCACGCCTAGGATCCCCGCACTTGGGAGGCTGAGGCGGGAGGGTCTCTAGTTCCAGGCCAGCCTGGGCCATGCAACAAGATCCTGTCTCACACAACCAAAGAAAGAAGGAAAGGTAATAAATAAATAAGAGAGGGCAGCGGTGGGGCTCAAGGGTGAGGCACGTTGCTGGTGTGCACAAGGCTCCGAGTTTGATCTCCAGCACTGAAAAAAAAGGGGGCGGTGAGAAATAGATGTGTGTGCTCTCCTATTTCTTATCCTGTGATGCTAGGCATCACCTGAGGTGTCTTCCAGCCAGAAAGTCATGGCCCATGACAAGCCTTTGACCTTGGATCAGAGCTTGGAGCTAAATAAGTCCCTTTCCTTTATAACTTACCCAGTTTCTCATATGGTGGTATTGTTGTTAGGCGCTGTTGAGTCAGGTCCAGCTCATATGGTATTATTAGCAATAGGAAATGGCCCAAGACCCTGGGAGAGGCCATGGTGGGGGAGAAGGAAACCGCAGTCGGGCTGCGTGACGGGCTTGGGTGGGGAGGCAGCCCTTGGGCCCCCCCCTGGCTGGGCCTAACAGCTGGTCCACCCAGGGCTTGGGCGTGGGAGATAAGGGGACAGACACATGCTAACCAGTCACAATGCTTCTGCCAGGATATCAAATGCCACCCAGCCCCCACAGCTTCCGGACACAGGCCAAGTCCCCAAGGGCTGCAGCGGCCCAAGGCCTCGCCCACGCAGCCTGGCCACAGCCCCCGCCTTCCCTGAAGTCTGAGCCTGGCGGATGAGCATCCTAGCTCAGACACGGTCCTCTGACAAAGGCAATGGGGATGGCATCCGGGTAGGGATGCTCAGGAGTGCTAAGAGGACCAGACAGAGTCAGCTTGGGGTGGCCACAGTGGAAATCCCAGTGCTCAGGAAGCTGAGGCAGGAGGATTGCGAGTTCGAGGCCAGCCTGGGCTACAAAGCCAGACCTCATCTCAAAAAGAAGAACAAGCCGGGTACAGTGGCGCACACCTGTAATCCCAGTGGCTTGGGAGGCAGAGGCAGGAAGATCGCAAGTTCGAGACCAGACTCAGTCTGCGTAACTTAGGGAGACCCTGTCTCAAAAAGTCAAAAAAAAAAAAAAAAAAAAGCGCTGGGGGTGCAGCTCAGTGGTACAGCACTTACAACACATGTAAGCATGACGCCCTGGGTTAAACCCCCAGTACCAAAAAAGAAGAAGGAGGAGGAGGAGAAGGAGAGGAAGAAGAGCAGCAGCAAGGAGGAGGAGGAGAAAAGAGGAGGAGCAGGAAGAAAAAGAAGAACAACAATGAAGAGGAGGAGGAGGAAGAGAAGGAGCAGAAGAAGGAGAAGAAAAAGAAGAACACTACCAACAACAAAAACAAGAATGAGAACAGGAGGAGGAGGAGGAGGAGAAGAAGAAGAAGAAGAAGAAGAAGAAGAAGAAGAAGAAGAAGAAGAAGGGGAGGAAGAAGAGAGGAACAAGAGGAGGGAAAAAGGGAAAAAAAAGATGGGTTACAATGCTCTGAGAGCAGATGGCACAATGAAGTAACTGAGGCACAGAAATGCTACATGACCTGCCTAAAGTCAAGCATCCTTGGGAGCTGAGATTTGACCCCTGCGCCTGACAGAATACTCTTGAACTCTGTGACAGGTGAAGGAGCTCAGACCAGGGCCAAGTGCTGTTCCTGTATCAGTTCACGGAGCCCTGCCAGCAGGCTGAAGAGGAACACAGCCCAGGCTGGCCTCTAACTCGTGATCTTCCTGCCTCCACCACCCGAGTGCTGGGATTACCACTGTGCCTGGCTTCCATACTGTTCTTAATCCCATTTTCCAGATGGAGAAACTGAGGCTCAGCAGTATGAAAGGTAGCAGATGGTACAGGGTGAGGAAGGACAGAGCTGAGGTCGACTGTGTGACCTGATTGAGCGTCAGAACTCCATGGGGCGGTTTTGTACGGGCGTGTTCATTAATTTTGCACCTTGGAACCAGGGGATGCGTGCCTTTTGACTAAAGCTGTTGCCTGTGTCTTGGTCTCCTGGCCTCTGCTGTTGAATCCCCTAGAGGCCAGAGGGAGCCTGTGCACACCTGAGGCAGGCCACGTCTCTCTTCTGCCAGCAGCCCCCACTTCTCTCAGAAGGAAAGCCCAGTTCCTGTCTGTGGCCACAAGGCAGTGCACTCTGCTCCTGTCCCGTCTCTGTCCTCACCTCCTCCAGCCACATGGGCCTCATCACTACTTCTTGCTGTTATTATTAGGTGCCGTCGACTCAGTGGCCCTGTATACAACAGAACGAAACACTGTCCGACACCATGCTATGCCCGGCACTGTGTCAGTGCTTCTCTGCTCTTCATTGGGTTTTCATTGGCTGATTGTTTCTGGAGTGGATTGCTATGTCCTTCTCCCATTTTTGCAGTGCTGGGGATCAAACCCAGGGCCTCAGATAGTGCCAAGCTGAACCCTACCCAGCCCCCCATCACTGCTCAGCAACACTAAATATCGTCCTACTCCAGGGCCTTTGCACATGCTCTTAGCCTAAAACACTCCTCACAGCTGAGGGAGCTGCCTCTCAGGTTACCTTCCAGGGTGACCTAATCTGATCCACCTATTTTAAATCACAAACCTACCTTCAGGTCTTAGAGATCATTCCCACCTGCTTTCCATGATTTATTTTTCTCCAGAGCCCTTTCAACATCTAATCATTTTCCCCATTAATTTTTTTTTTTTTTTTTTGAGATAGGACTTGCTATGTAGACCAGGCTCAGACTTGTATCAATCCCCCTGCCTCAGTCCCCCAATGCTGGGATTACAGGTGTGAGCCACAATACCCAGCTCCCCATTAATCTTATTTCTTGGTGGGCTCCCCTTCTAGAATGTTACCTACACAAAGGCAGTATCTTTGTTCTGCCTGTTGCTGGTTGTCCAGGGCCTAGAACAGAACCTGATACGTAGTATTTGTTCAATGAGTGTTTGTTGAAGGAAGTAATGAATGAACTTATTAATATTAAGCAGCCTATAAGCTTAGCAAGATAAAAACTTCGGGGTAAAAAAAAAGGCATCTTATGTGTGGGCCTGGACCCCATACTGTCTTCCCGGGGACAGACGCTCTCACCAAGTTCCCTTTTCTCTCCTAGACACTGTCTACAGTATGTAAACATAAGCACATTCATAACTATCTGTCCCCAAAGCCTACAGCCAAACCACCCTGGCATCCAATCCTGTCTGATCTCGGAAGCTAAGCAAGGGCAGACCGGTTAGTCCTAGGATAGAAGACTACCTGGAAATACTGGTGCTGTAGGCTGGCTGTGGGGAAGGACCCAGCAGCCCACTCCCAAAACAATCAGCCGTTGAAAACCCTATGAATAGCGGAGAAGCACTGCCATAGTGCTAGACATAGTGTTGGGGAGTGTTTCCTTCTGTTGTACATAGGGTCGCTATGAGTCAGACCTGACTTGACGGCACCTAACAACAACTACCTGCCCCTAACCTCTTTTTTTGCAGTGCTGGGGATAGAACCCAGGGCCTCACACATGATTAGCACTGTTCCCCTCTTTGTTATTTCCCAGAACAATATAATGGGACACTTTCCCATCAGCAAAGCTGGACCTATTTCATCTTTTTACAAGGCTACATAGTATTTCACTGTGGGAACAGTATCATTTTTCTCATTAAACTAGCCCAAGGAGCTTTAAAAAGATACAGATGATGGTTGGCTGGGGTTGTAGCTCAGTGGTAGAACACTTGCCTGGCTATGGCCAAGGCCTTGGTTTCAATCCACACCACAGAGAAAAAGAGGAGAGAAAGAGGAGAGGGAGGGAGGGAGGGAGTGGGGGGAGAGAGAGAGAGAGAGAGACAGGAGGAAGAGGAGGAGGAGCAGCAGCAGCAGCAGCAGCAGCAGCAGCAGCAGCAGCAGCAGATGCCATGAACAAACACAGAAATAAGTAGACTAAGCTCTGGAAGGAGACTTCTTCAATGTGTTGCCTCTGGGGTGAGGACAGCCTGCCAAAGATTTACAGAAGATTCTTTCACATGGAAAGCTGAAATCTTCCATACAACTCAGGGCTTATTTTTAGTTTTTCATCTCCTGAACTAAAAGACAGAATATATTAATTTTGTTACATAAGAGTTTAACATCGTGTTATTTTTATTACAGTTTGAAAGATGCTACTCTTCGGTTCGATCCCCAGCACCACAAAAATGGGAGAAGGACATGGCAATCCTCTCCCCAAGCGATCCTGAAAATATTAGCCATTGAAAACCCCATGAGGGTCATTGTGAGTCAGACCCAACTCAATGGCACCTAGCAACAACAACATATATAAAATAGGGCTGGAGGTGTAGCTTAGTAGCAGTCGAAGTGCCCAGCGTGCTTGACGCCCTGGGTTTGAGGCAGGATAGGAAGACAGGGAAAATTGGGGGGCCATGGGCAGGAAAGAGCTTTCACCCCAGGACTTAGTTTCAATCTTCCCGGCTGAAAACAAAAGATTTCAGCACAACTGAAAAAGGAGGCTGTGAGGACCGCCTGCCTGGAGTCTTGGCTTCTCTGACAATCTCACCAAACCAGATCATGGACAATAATTATAGTCAATCGGCCTAGGTAATTTCCTGGTGACGACATGTAATAAGAGGTTCCTTGACTATTATAATCTAGGCATTTGAACAACGTTCCTTTGCTATCTGTGAATCTGTACAATACACCTGCTGGACCGCTCTTGGGCAATGCAACTTCAAAAGCCACCAAGTCTTCCACGTATCCACTGTGAAGACACTCCACGTCTCGGACGTGTGCTATTATTTTCTTAGAAGTCTCTCTTTTTAGCTGGGCGTGGTGGCGCACACCTGTAATCTCAGCGGCTCGGGAGGCGGAGGCAGGAGGATCACAAGTTCGAGACCAAAGGCAGTCTGAGTAACTTAGCGAGACCTTGTCTCAAAAAGTAAAAAGATGGGCTGGGGTGCAGCTCAGTGGTCCAGTACTTGCAAAGCATGCAGGTGTGAGGCCCTGGGTTTAACCCCCAATACCACACACACACACACACACACACACACACACACACACACACACACGAAAGAAGTCTCTCTGAGCGCTGGCGCTTACCCTGTGGCCTGTGCTACCTCTTATCTATATATAATAAGCTTTCTAATCTTGTTTCCCTCTGACTCATTCTAAATTTCTTTCTCTGGGACAGAGCCAAGGACCCAGCATCGCCTAAGTAGAGGTCCCCAGAAGGCCAACTCCTCAGAGCAGGCGATAACAGTAGGTTATGTCTCTGTCTCTCTGTCTCTGTCTCTGTCTCTGTCTCTCTCTCCCTCTCTCTCCACCCCTGACAGGTTTAATCCCCACCAACCCTGGCCCTCAAAAGAAGTGTGGTGCCAGGGGATATAGCAAGAGGGGATCTTTCAATAATTTTGATTTATTTTTCCTCCAACACTGGGGGTTTGAAGGGTCTTGCGCATGCTAGGCGAGTGCTCCCTGGCGGAGCCACACCCTCAGCCCCTTTTTCATTTTTTGTCTTGAGACAGGGTCTCGCTAAATCACAAAGGCAGCCTCTGGCCTTGAATTTGCGATCCTCCTGCCTCAGCCTCCTGAGTTGCTGGGATTACAGGCGTGTGCCACAGTGCCTGGTTGGTTTTTTGTTTGTTTGGTTTTTGGTTTTTGTTTTGTATATTATTGTTTTTCTCCCCACTCTCGACTCGAATGTGGGTTCTAGGAGAAGGAATTTTTTTTTTTAGATGCTGAAGATTGAACTCATGACTTTGTGCACACGTTCAGCGAGCTACATCACCAGCAATCAAACTACAGAAGTATTTTGAAGCGTGTGACTGTATGACCTCTTTCCCCAACAAGTTCCAGTTACCAAATAGACATCTTTCCCAACTTGTTTTTGCCATTTTAATTTGATTAATTAATTAATTTGTGTGTGTGTGTGCGGTCCTGGGGCTTAACCCAAGACCTTGCACATACTTTTGCAAACTGCACCTCTAGCCCCTTTTTTATTTTTTATCTTAAAGTTACCCAGGCTGCCTCTGTCCTGGAACCATCAACCCTCCTCCCTCCATCTCTCAAATTGCTGGGATTACAGGCGCGTGCTATCATGCTTGGCTTTTTCTTTTTGTTTCCGCCATTTTTAACAGTAACTTTTTTTAGTTAATGTACAAATTAATGGATTTCATTGTTACATTTCTCTACGTGTGTATCACTGTACATTGCTCGTGTTGGAGCCTCGTGAATTTGGTTTTATTTGGTTTAATAACATGCCAGGAGGAGGGCGGGGTGACTCATGCCTGTAACCCCAGAGACTTGGGAAGTGGAGGCAGGAAGATTGCAAGTTTGAGGCCAGAGGCAGCCTGTGTAATTTAGTAAGACCTTGACTCAAAATTTAAAAAGGTAGGGGGGACTGGGGGTGCAACCCAGTGGAAGCGCACTGGTGAAGAATGTGGGAGGCCTGGCTTCAACCCAAGTACTGCAAAAATAAATAGTAAATAAATAAATATGCAAATACATAAATGCCAGCCACCGTACCACTGTGGCGTCCGATCCCGTCAGATCTCAGAAGCTAAGCAGGGTCAGCCTGGTTAGTATTTGGACGGGAGACTGCCTGGGAACACCAGCTTCTGTGGGCTTGGGAGAAGGACCTGGCAACCCACTCTCAAAAAACAATCAGCCAACGAAAACCCTATGAATAGCAGAGAAGCACTGACGATACTGTTTCACCTGTTGTACACTGGGTCGCTATGAGTCAGACACAGACTCAATGGCACCTAACAACAACAAAACACATAAATACATAAAAATTTTTAAAAATCACATGCCAGGGATCTACTCCTATTGCAGGTAGGACTGGACTTTATAGTGAATGGGGCCCAAGAATCTGCTTTTAACCAAGCTCCACTCCTTTTTTCTCCGGTTGTGTTCCTCCCTGGTCAGAGTCTATGGTTTGAGTTCTAGAACCCTTTTCTGAGCTGCTCATGCCAAGGGTGAGCTGAGAAGGATCGCAGTGCCCATGGCTGACGTCCACCAGGGCCCAGAGCCATTTCCGGACTTCCACTGGAGCTGCTGCCTTCCTTTAGAAATAATGGTCTCCACGGAAGAAGGAGCTTCCTGCCCTGCCCCGTCCAACCTAAATCTGTGCCTGGACAGAGAGAGACTCTTCCATTAGCTCATGGCAAAAGCCACGACCTCAGTATCACCAGCCCCAAAGGCCTCCTTGAGCACAAAGGGGCTGCCAGGTATGGTGTAAATGCTTCCCACTGGCGACTGTGGACCGACCAGCCCTACACACAAGGAGTCTCAGAGAGGTCACCCTCTCAGCCAGAGTCACACAGCACGGAAACATCAGAAACACTATTTGAGCCTGGGTCTATTTGATGTCACTCTCTAAACTCACAGTGGATGGGGTTTAGTTCAGTTGGTAGAGTGCTGCTCTGCACTCTCTGAGGACCCAGGTTCGATCCCCAGCACCATAAAAAAACGGGAGAAGGATGTGGCAGTCCACTCCCAAAGCAATCAGCCACTGAAAACCCCAAGAGGGTCGCTATGAGTTGGACCTACTCACTGGCACCTAACAACAACAAACTCACAGTAACATATAAGAAACCCCTGGGATAGGAAGGATGGATATACAAGCGACTGTTGCACATCATTCCCAAGGAAAGCAGCCCGAGTTTTGGCAGTGAATTCATGAAGAAGCCATTGGTTCTGGTGAGATCAGACCATTCACAAGGTAAGCAAGACTCCACTGCAAACAGTCAAACCAGGAGGGCTCCTCTGGAGGAGGTGAGCATCTGGCTGCAAGATCCACCTGGAGTTTCCATCTCAGGCCCTGCTGGGCCTCATAGAGGGAAGTAATTGAGCAACTGTGTGGTTTGTTTGCTGTTCTTTCTGCCCAGAACACACTCGCCTCCAGTCTTCCCACGGCCAGCCCAATATCCAGCCCTTAGTGGCTTAAAATAGACTGTGATGATTCTTCCATGCAGAGGTCCTGTTCTTTGCTTCGCAACCTCAAGCAACCTACAATTACATATTTATTCTCTTGTCCACTCCTATGGTCTGAGACTTTCCTGCTTTGTCCACTGCTTTTTTCCAGCGTCTAGACCTCCGCCTGTGAGATCCAGAGCTGGGTGTGTGGCGTAGTGGTACGCACTTGCTGAACACATGTGAGGCTAGCCAGGCGTAGTGGTGCACGCCTGTAATCCCAGCACTAGGGAGGCTGAGGCCGGAGGACCGGTGCATGTTTGAGGCCAGCCTGGATATGTGGTGAGTTCCAGGCCAGCTTGGGCTACACACACCAAGACCCTGTCTCAAACAACAACAATGACAAAACCAACCAATCAATCAAACAAAAAAACTCATGTATGAAGCCCTGGGTTCCACCTCCAGCTCAGCCAAACAAACAAACAAATAAAAAAACCTTCTTGGTTGAATAGCCCAGCACCAAGCTGTCAGGCCTGTCGGGCAGAGGTTCCCATGCTGTTTCCTGAGTGACCCTGGCTGAGCCTGAGAGGGCCGACTCTGTCCCCATCCATACCTCAGTCCCAAGCTTTGGCCGAATTCAAGGCTGAGTGAATCCCATCATTGTCCACTGTGCCCTCCACCCCCTGTCCCAGCCAGACTTCATGGAGACCAAAAATTCCTCAGGTGCTGACCACAGACAGCCAAGGCTTGGCCAGGAGGGCAGGCTGAGAGTCCCACATCAGAGACAGCCAGCCACACCCAAGGAATGCACAGCAGGAGCGGTCCAAAGGGAAACCAGGAGCCAGGGGCACCTCTCCAAAGATCTAGGCTGACAATTCAAGAAGCCAGAGGGGGGTGGCTGGGAGGTGGCCAGGCCCGGGTGCAGGAGGTCCCTGCCTCTCCAGGCTCTCCCTGCCATCCCCAGAGGCCACAGTCTCTGAGGGGGGAGGGGAGACAGAGCCAGTCTCCTTGTTTGTCTTGTTTTTCTTCATTATTTCCGAGTAGTTTCCGCCCCCTCCCCAAGGCCCTCGAGTCTAGCAGTTTCCAGGAAGCTCTGTCACACGAAGGGGGAATGACAGGGCCTCTTGTACCCTAGGGTAGTGCCACTTGAATCTTGGGCCGAACTGAGCCCCAAAATGGAGAAGAGATAGGAGAAAATGAAGACCGCAGAACCCCACCCGTGGGAACCCGGGGGCAGGGCCGCCCCGCGGGGCGCGCGTCAGCCTCGCCGCATCCCGGCCCCGCCCCCGGCGCGAAGTGGCTAAAGGCGGCCCTCAGGGGTTCGCAGAGGGGGTCCCCATCACCTGGACCCCGTAAAAGGGGAGGCGGGCACTCTCGGCTCCTTGCACAGGGCAGGGAAAGTTTCTCAATTGTTTCCGGCTTCCTTCCCGCCCCCTCGCCGGAGGCGCCCTCGTTTCCGCCCTTCTAAGGCACCTGGCCAGACCCGGGGAGGCCCCCACCCCAGTATTCACTTTGCCCTGCCTTTCCTCAGTTTCCCCATCTAGCCCAAAAAGCCCAGGGCCGCTCCTTCTGGATGGGTGGAGGGGGACGTGAGCCAGAGGAAGAAGTGGACTAAGGGGAGTGGTGGAGGGAGGGAGATTGGGAAAAGGTCAGGGCTCCGGTCCCCTTCCCAGCCCCGACCGCTGCGCCTCCCCTCCCCCGCCTGCCATCTGAGCCACCCAGATAACGGACCTCCGCGGGTGGAGCATGCGCCGTGTGCCCCGACCCAGCAGCCCGAGGGGGAGCTGGGGCTCCCGGGAGGGGACGCGGGGCAACCAGGCTGCAGCAGGGAGCGCGGATGGAGCCCAACGCGGGACCCTCTCGTTGCAGCGGGGCGTCTCAGGGCTCAGGTGCACCCCTCCCGCAACACCCACCCCTCTCAACTCTGCAGAGGCGGCCCCAGGCCGGAGGCATCTCCTACCGTAGGCGCCGTCCTTCCGATCGTCCTCCATGGCCGCGGCGGGCGCGGACGGGTGGCCCAGCCAGCGCGACCCCAGCCCGGGCGGGCGGGAGGCTCCGCGCGCTGCAGCGCCCCGCCCCGGGCCCTGGCCCCGCCCCGCCCTCCGCGAGTCCTGTCCAATGGAAGCTCCGCGTTGGAGGGGGCGTGACCTGGAGGCGGAGCCATGCCCAGGAGGGGCGGGGCCGCCACCTTTGTTTCCAGCCTGGACTCTGTGGAGATCCTCTCCGTGGGAGTGACGGTGACCGGCCTGGAGAGGCCGGCTTGTCATTCATTCATGCATCAATTCAGATAGTAGCCAAACAGATATTGAGCGCTGACTGTGTGCCAATGAGCAGAAGAAAGGATGCCTTTTCAGTCAAGGCAAGGATTGGCAAGGATTTGACTTTGGTCACATCAAAAGGGAATAAGGAAATGCTGTGGCAGAAAGATGAAATCCGAAGCATGTTCAGCTCGAGCGACCCCTCTCGGGCACGGACCCTGGAGAAGCCAGGGAGTCCAGACTAGAACAAGCAGAGCTGATCAAAACTGGCAGCAGAACCTAGAACAGTGGGTGTCTTTAGGGGCGGTAGTGACTGGCGAGGAAGGGCATCTGGGTAACGGAAAAGAGAACTGCGGTCGCACAGGTGGGTTCAGCGTGTGAGAACTCAGCTTCTGCCTTGTCTCAGTATGTGTTGCACTTACAAATGGAAAGTTCTTAAATAGCCCAAGAAGGGGCTGGGGTGTAGCTCGTGCTAGAGCAAATGCTTAGCATCTGTGAGGCCCTCGATTGGATCGCCAGCACACTGCCCCAAATTAAATGAAAATGAGGTGGCTTGGCAGGTCATAACAAAACTGAATGTTTATAGAGAGCTTACTCAGCGGGAGGCAAAGCATTAAGTGCTTTATATTAAATCTTTATAACCACTTTTCGGCAGGGGAAAGTGATTCAGAGAGGTTAGGCAATTTACCCACGATCACACAGGACCATACAAGGGGCGGTTCAAGGGACATGAGAAATGGGACGGTACAGGGATTTGGACCCTAGCAATGTGACCATACAATCCGCACGTCCTCCCCACCCCCCAGCATAGCCCTTCCAGAATAACCCAGCTAGGCTTTCAGTTTATATCATTAAGACCAGGAAATTGCATTTAGTAATCATTTAGTTCCATGTGGTATGGGAAAAAGACAGGGAGAACAAAATTACTTTTGGGGGTACTGGGGGGCTGAACCCAAGGCCTTATGCATACTTTGCAAGTGCTCTGCCACTGGGCTGCACTTCCAGCCCCCTTTTTTATTTTTTAAATTGGGACAGGGTCTCACTAAGCTATGCAGGCTGCTTCTGGTTTCCAACCTGTGATCCTCCTGTCTCTGCCTCCCAAGTCGCTGGGATTAGAGGGGTGCACCACCACGTCCAGCTGAAAGAACTTAACTTAGGGAAGCCATCTCACGTAGGCACATGTCTGCATGTAACTAAACAGAGAAAGACCTGCCGGAGGCGCAGTGGCACACGCCTGTCATCTTAGCCACTCGGGAGGCAGATGCAGGAGGATCGTGAGTTCAAGGCCAGAGGCAGCTGGCATAATTTAATGACACCTTGTCTCAAAATTAAAAAAAAATAAAAAAGAGGCTGGGAGTGCAGCTCAGTGGTAGAGCACTTTCCTAGCATGGGCAAGGGCCAGAAGAAAGAAAGAAAGGAAGGAAAAGAAAAGAAAGGAAAGATCTTTTTCACAAAATATATTTAGAGGCTGGGGATGCAGTTCAGTGGTACAGCATTGCCTAGCATATGCAAGATTGTGGGTTTAACCATCAGCACCAAAAACTAAAACAAAGAACCCAACATAGATCTTTTATTTTTCCATGGTACTAGGGGTTGAACCCAGGGCCTCATGCTTACATGCTTTGCAAGTGCTGGACCACTGAGCTGCCCCTCAGCCCCCCACCCCTTTTTTTTCTTTTTGAGACAGGGTCTCGCTAAATGACACGGACTGCCTCTGGTCTCGAACTTGCAAATCCTCTTGCCTCCACCTCCCAAGTCCCTGGGATTACAAGTACGCACCACTGCGTCCAGCCCCCAAATAGATTTAAACAAGTTAGTCACAAAGAGGCCAATACTGCATGATTTCACTTATATTCATAGAGACAGAAGATTGAATGGTGTTGCCAGGGGCTGGGAAAGGGGAAGGAGTGTATGTGTTTAATGGGGCAGAGTTTCCAAGAAAGTTCTGGAGATGAATAGTGGTGATTGTACGACAGGAATATGTTTCATGGCACTTAAAATAGTTAAGATGGCGATTTTACTGTTGTTGTTGTTGTTGTTGTTGTTGTTGAGGTGCTTGGGGGCTGAACCCAGGACCTCACACACTTTGCAAGGGCTGCACCCCTAACCCATTTTTAATCTTGAGACAGGGTCTTGCTAAGTTATGCAGGCCGCCCCTGGCCTTGAACTCGCCATCCCCCTGCCTCCACCTCCCAAATCGCTGAGATTACAGCTGTGTGTCATCATGCCTGGCTAAGATGGTAAATTTTCTGTTGTGTATATTTTACTATCAGAGCAAATTTTTATGTTGTATATTTAAAAATATCCAGTGCAGCCAGGTACGGTGGCTCACACCTGTAATCCCAGGGACTCAGGAGGCAAAGGCAGGAGGATGGCAGGTTTGAGGCCTGAGGCAGCCTGTGTAACTTATCGAGACCTTGTCTTACAATAGAAAATTTTAAAAAACTAGGCAGGGGGTGTAGTCCAGTGGTAGAGCGCTTGCAAAGTATGTATGAGGCCCTGGGTTAAACCCCCAGTACCACAAAATAAGTAAATAAATAAAATTTAAAAACACATACAGTGTAATCCAGTTGTGGGAAATGCAGGAGAGGAGCAGAGAGCCAGTGTGAACGAGGCAGGGAAAGCAAGAGGGGGTGAAAAGTTCTATCATGAGGGATCCGGTGCCTGGAAGAGAAGAGAAAGAAAGACAGAGAGGAACTGAAATGAGAGAAGTTGCTGTGTCTGGGGCAAGAGTTTCGAGTGGCGATCTGTGGCTGAGGTCAGCAGGGGCCCGGTGCTGCATGGGGCAGCTCAAGGGTAATGGGGAGTCATGGGGGACATGAGAGCCGGTAAGGGCCATAGCCACCATGAGTTTCAGAGAAACTCCTGTAGCTTAGGGGAGAAGACAATGAGGATGGAGCCTAGTGGCAGGTCCCTGGGGAGGATGAGACATTTAGGGCAAACTGGGAGACAGTCACTGCCTCTGGGGGCGAGGGTGATTGCAGCGGAGGCAGGGTGGGCTGGGCAGAGCCCGGACACAGAGCTGTTCTGTTCTCTGACTCCACTGAAGCTTTTAGGCTCATGAATTTTTCAGCCAAACAAGCCCTGAGTCTCAGATTCCAGGGCTCTGGGCCCAGGCTTTTGGGTTTTACTTACTGTCTGAAAACATCAGGGCCCCAAGAGAGGGATTCGATTAAGGCTCAGCAACGCCTAGGCTGGAGTGCAAAAAGAAAAAAAGAAATTGGAGTTTTAGCCAGTAGAGGTGGCACATACCATAATCCCAGCCCTCAGGATGCTGAGGTAGGAGGATCGTGGGTTAAAGGCCAGTCTGGGCTACATAACAAGATCCTGTTTCAAAACTTCAAAACAAACAAAAATCTCAGCCTACCCAGGCAAGGTGGCTGACCCCTGTAATCTCTGCCACTCAGGAGGCTGAGGCAGGAGGATTGAGTTCGAGGCCAGAGGCAGCCTGAGTAATTTAGCAAGATCCTATCTCAAAATAAAAAAGGAAACGTGGGATGTGGCTGCAGCTCAATGACAGAGTGCTTGCTTGGTATATGTGAGGCCCTGGGTTCATCCCCCAGGACTGGAAAAAAAAAATTTTTGGACTGTGCAAGGCTTGATCCCAAGCCTGCCACTTATGGCCGGATAACTTTGTGCAAGTGAGCCAGTATGGCAGTGCACGCCTATAATCCCAGCACTCGGGAGGCTGAGGCAGGAGGATTGACGTGAGTTCAAGGCCAGCTTGAGCTACACGGTGAGACTGTGTCTCAGGAAAAAAAAAACAACCAACAAATAAAAAACTCTGTGTAAGTCACCTTCTTTGAGCCCAGCCTCAGTTTCCCTATCTGTCAAATAAAGATAACTGAATTCCCTAACTCCAAGGGTAGTCTCTAGGATTCCTGCTTGGGAGACATGTAGGGCAGCACCTGGGTAGAATGAGCACCCTACAAGTCCTAGGAAGCGTTATTAATCACCTGCAATCCCAGTTCTAGGAAGGCCAGCCCATGCTGCATAGATAGTTCAAGGCCACCTGGCAATTTAGCAAGGCTCTGTCAAAAATTAAAAAGGCCGGAGCAGAGCACTTGCCTAGCATGTGCAAGGCCCTGAGTTCCATCCCCAGCATCGTACACAACTTCCACCTGGCAAGGAAGCAAAACTAACCAGTAGGGAACCTGCTTGGATTAAGCTTTTGAACACCAGAAGTCAGGTGCAAATTGTGGCTTCAAAGCCTCCTGGCTGTGTGGCTTTGAGCAAGTACCTTGACCTGTCTGTGCCCTGCTTCTTCTGCAAGATGTGAAGAAGTCAGTTGTACAGTTTGTGCCAGATGATCAGTTCTTCATAAATGCACACCATTGGCCATCTTGTGGGCGATGTTAGATTTCATGTCAAGAGGGCCGAGGGTGATTCTGATAACTGTCGCCAACCCCTACGGCTGATAAAGGCATGGAGCTGGGCTGAGCACGGAGAGAGCTGAGGCTTCCGCTCTCCGGGATCATCACCTGGAGGCGCTCTGCCGGGCTTCTTCCTCTTCCCGTAGAGCACGCTGCATCCAGGCTGGGCTGAGGTGGTTTCTCTGTGTTTTCTGCGCCTTCACCGGAATTGCCTTGCAGTGAAGATCACAGAAACTACGAGGGTGGAACCGGGTGCGCGCCAGCTTGTGCGCGGGGAGCAATGCGAGCAGCATGCGGGGAGGAAATGGGCTGGACCAGGCCCTGCACTTCCCAGTCTGAGGAGGGGCATCACGACAGTCTCACCCATTTGTCAGTGCAAGAGACTGAGTCTTGCGCTGTCCCTGCCCGTGCTTCACAGTCAGTGCATGTGTGGGGGAGTCAGGATCGAAACCCAACACCTCTTCCTTTTATTTTGTTTTGTTTTTGCGGTTCTAGGTTTGAACCCAGGGCCTTGCACATGCTGGGCTGCTAGCAAGTACCGCTGAACTACACCCTGGGCCTAGCCCTTGTGCTCTTACATGCCTAACACTAATACTGCAGGGTATCCCTTACCAGAAATGCCTGGAACCAGAAGTGCTTTGGATTTCAGATTTTTTTTTCTTTCGGATTTTGGAATGCTTGTAGATACATAATGAGATATCTTGGGGATGCGACCCAAGTCTAAAAGGAAACTCAGCCTAGTGTCTGTGTGTGTGTGTGTGTGTGTGTGTGTGTACATGTGGTTCTGGGGGGTGCAGAACCCAGGGCCTCCCTCACACATCCTTTGTGAGTACTCTAGCAATACTTTTACTTTTTAGAGACAGGGTCTCGCTAAATTACCAGGCTGCCTCGAACTTGTTATCTCGAACTTGTTATCCTCCTGCCTCTGTCACCCTGGTCTATGGGATGACTGCACCACCACTCCCAGCCTTCAGTTATGTTTATATACACTTAATGCACATAGCCTGAAGGTCATTTTATAGGACATTTTTAGCATCCCATCACATGTGGCAAGATGTGGAATTTTCCACTTCTGTGGCCCTTATGTCCAGCTCAAAAAGGTCCAAATTTTTGCCAGGTGCTGTCCTGTGCCACTTAGCAAGTCCATCTCAAAATAAAAACCAAAAACGGGGGTGGAGGTGTGGCTCAGTGGTGGAGCACTTGCCTAGCATGCAAGAGGCTCTGAGGCCAGTTCCCCCGGACTTGGGGGTGGGGTGGGGATTAGGAATAATAAAAGGAATCATAAGAACAGTTGCACTTCTCTTGCTTTGGGTGCTGGCCACAGTGCCTGGCACTAAATAGGAAAATATTTGTGTGAAAAGCTGGGCACATGCCTGTTATCCCAGGGCTGGGGAGGCGGAGGCAGGAGGATCTCAAGTTCGAGACCAGAGGCAGTCTGCATAACTTAGTCTCAAAAAGTAAAAAAATGGGTTGGGGGGGCAGCTCAGTGGTCCAGCACTTGCAAAGCATGCAAGCTCGAGGCCCTGGGTTCACCCCCGAGCACCGAAAAAAAAAAAAAAAAAAAGCTGGGTGCGGTGGTACATACCCTTAATTCCAGCGACTAGGAAGGCGGAGGCAGAAGGATTGTGAGTTTGAGGTCAAGGGCAGCCTGTGTAATTTAGTGAGAACTTGTCTCAAGATTAAAAAAAAAAAAAAAAAAACCAAAAGGCTGAGCATGGTGATGGACACCTGTAATCCCAACAACTGGGGAGGCAGAGGCAGGATGGCAAGTTCGAGGCCAGAGGCAGTCTGCATAATTTAGTGAGACCTTGTCTCAGAAAGTTAAAAAAAAATTGGGCTGGGGGTGCAGCTCAGTGGTACAGCACATGCAAAGCATGCAAACTGGAGGCTCTGGGTTCAATCCCGAGTACTGTAAAGAAAGAAAGAAAGAAAGAAAGAAAGAAAGAAAGGCTAAGGGTGGCTAAATAAAGGCTAAATAAATAAATAAATAAAGGCTAAGGCAGCCCAGTGGTAGAGCACTTGCAAAGTATATGTGAGAGGGCCTGGGTTCAAACCCTCCATACTGGACAAAAAAAAAAAAAAAGTAAGAAAAGAAAAGAGAGAGAGAGAGGAGAGAGAGAAAGAAAGAAAGAAAGAAAGAAAGAAAGAAAGAAAGAGAAAGAAAGAAAGGGAGGGAGGAAAGGAAGGAAGAAAAGAAAGAAAGAGAAAGAAAAGAAAGAAGGAAGGAAAAAGAAAAAGAAAAGAAAGAAGGAAAGAAAGAAAGAGAGAGAGGGAGGGAGGGAGGGAAGGAAGAAAAGAAGAAGGAAAATATCCATGTAAAAGAATAAGGTAAGTAGTAAATTTTATTACATGGATTATTGAATTAGTTGGATAAATGCCTTGGCCATCCAGTGACAGCGCTGGGGCCCCAGCGCGTCCTTCCGGATGGGGCCCACAGGATGAAGTCGGACGAAGGGAGGACAGGTGGCCGGGGAGTGGGGGACGGTGGGCGGCGACTCGCTGCCCCGCGGCCTCCGCCCACCCCTGGCCCCGCTGAGCGCAGGGGGGAAGCGAGGCTCGGCCGCCGTCCCCACGCCCGCACCTGTCCCCCGCACCTGTCTCCCGTCGGCCCACTGCGCCGCTCACCTGGCCGCCTCCCCTTTAAGACACGCTCACCTGGGTGCTCACCTGGGCGCGGGCGCTTCCGCAGGAAGAAGGAAGCGGAGCCGCTGTCGCCTCCCGGCGCTCCTTCCCCGCCTCCGAGTCCCCCGGCCGCCACCATGTCCGCCTCGGCCGTCTTCATTCTCGACGTCAAGGGCAAGGTGAGGCGGGGCGCAAGCGAGCGAGGGACGGACAGGTGACACCGCGCTCCCTGGGACCCCGGGGGGGGGGCCTCCGCACGGGCCCCGGGGGTCCCCTCGGAAGGGGCGTGGGAAGATCCCTCTCCCCAGGACTCTCTGGGGGCCCTGCGGGGGATTCCCGACCCCTGCGTTTACGAGTCACGTGTCTGGAGCTAGGGGCTTCCCTCTCTGAATCTCCGCGCCCCTGCGTGTGTGGGGACCTTTTGATAACAAAGGTCCCCACCCACAAAAGATCTGGAGTCACTGCAGCCAGGCTTGGTGGCCACACCTGTGATCTCAGGGACTCAGGAGGCAGAGGTCGGAGGATCACAGGCTGGAGGCCAGAGGCAGCCTTTGTAATTTAGCAAGGCCCTGTCTCAAGATAAATAAAAAAGGGGCCTGGGGTGCTGCTCAGTGGTAGAGAACTTGCAAAGTATGTGCGAGGCCCTGAGTTCAGCCCCTCAGTCTTGCTAAATAAATAAACAATTTTTCAAAAAGTCAGTGCGTGTAAACCACTTAGATGGTAGGCATACTGCAAACTGAAATTGAGATGATTTCCATCACTCTCAGTGTCCCCAGGGTTGAAACTTTGGGAAGACAGGCCGGGCAGAAAGCCCTGATTTGCCTTTGAAGCTGCGTTGTCCCTTCTAAAATCCCACTTCGTTTAATTGCAATTATCACAGTGGTCAACAACAGTCCTGCTAATACTACTAGGGACAGCTGAGCTTGGTGGTGTTGGGCACTGGGAGTCCCAGCTGCTTGGGAGGCTGAGGCAGGAGGATCATCGCTTGAGGCCATTAGTTTGAGATCAGCGAGAGCAACATAATGAGATCCCATCTCAAAACAGAACAAACCAGAAAGAAAAACAAACCATAATCCCAACCTCACTGGTTTGATAACGTGGGAAGCCTTGGACGAGAGCAGAGATTTTGGAGTCTTGGTGACATTCTGGTTTCTCACCTCCCATGGACTAGGTTTATAACCACAGCTTGCCCAAAATAGAAAGTACAGGTTGACATCTACTTTGCAGACAGTGGGGAGAAATAACTATGTTACCAGCTGTCGGTTTTTATGGGTTAATGGACAGCTGGATTGATTGATCTTTGTGGTACTGGGGTGGAAGCCAGAGCTCCTGCATGCTAGGCAAGTGCTCTACCACTCAGCTACATCCCTAGACCTAAACATCCACTCCTGAGTAGAAAGCAGACCAGGGCTCAGGGAGGACTCTGGACACACGAGGAGCTGTTATCATGTGCCCATTTTACAAGTCAGGAAACTGAGGCATCCAGAGGCAGAGGTTTGCCAGGCCCCTCAGCTAGGGAAGTCCCGCCAGAATTAGGCACTTGAGGCCCCAGTGCGGTGGGTTCTGGGATGCTTTGGTATTGACCAGGTCCTCTCCACCCACCGTCAGCCCCTGATCAGCCGCAACTACAAGGGTGACGTGGCCATGAGTGAGATAGACCACTTCATGCCTCTGCTCATGCAGCGCGAGGAGGAGGGGGCGCTGGCTCCGCTGCTGAGCCACGGCCGGGTTCATTTCCTGTGGATCAAGCACAGCAACCTCTACTGTATCCGGCCCAGGTGGGTCTCTGGGAGCTGGGGATGGTTAAGTAACTCAAGCCCAGAGAGTGTGGGCTGAGGGTATGATTTGCACAGCACGTGTGCAATGACTCAGGTTATGAGGGGGGGCGGGTAGAGATGGGGGGAGTGGTGGGGTACAGAGTGAAGGTTCAGGGACTGTATTCCAGTTGAGCCCTGGAAATGGCACCTTTTCCTTAACCTTGCTGCCGCCAGTGGTGGCCACCACGCTGAAGAACGCGAATGCCTCCTTGGTGTACTCCTTCCTCTACAAGACGGTGGAGGTAGGTACCAGCCTCTCATTGGCTGACGGGCCTGTCTGTCTACGCGTCATGCCCTCCTCTTGCAGGAGCCTCCTCTCACAGGAAGCCTACCGGGATCTCCCAGCGGTTAGCACTGTGGGGTGGGTGCTTCCTCCTCAAAGCCCCATCTCTCTTCTCATGAGCTGCTTAGGGGATTGTATCTCCCTCAAGGCCAGGAGCCAAGGGGATCCCTGAAATAGTGTATGACCCAGATCTGAGCCAGAGGGCTTGGGGTCCAGTCCTAGCTGTTGCGCTTCTTGGCTGGGTGACGTCGAACAAGTCACTTCTTCCTGTGTCTCTGACTGGGGGTTATACGGAGTCCTGCCTCAGAATTGTGCAAGTTAATCAAAGTAATACCATGAGGTGCCTAGGAACAGTACCAAGTGAAGTTGTCCCTTGAGCTCCATGATCAATGGTTCCAAGACTCCCCAAGACACCAAAATGCACCGTGCTCCAGTCCCTTATAGCAAATGTTAAGCCTGTCGCCGTGGTGCCCACCTGTGATCCCAGGGACTCAGGAGGCTGAGGCAGGAGGAGCAAAGGTTCGAGGCCAGAGGCAGCCTGTATAACTTAGTGAGATCCTGTCTCAAAAATAAAAATTTAAATAAATCAACAAAATGTTATAGTATTTGCATAGAACCTACACACACCTTCCCATAGACCTGCCCCCCTCATTACTGGGGGCACTAAACCCAGGGCCTTGCACATAATTTGCAAGCACTCTTACCACCGAGCTGCAACCTCAGCCTTGTTTCTTATTTTTATTTATTTATTATTACTGTGGGGCTGGGATTTGGCTTAGTTGGTAGAGTGATGCTCCATGCTCTCTGAGGACCCAGGTTCAATCCCTAGCACCCCAGAATTGGGAGAAGGACGTGGCAATCCATTCCCAAAGCAATTTTGAAACAATCAGCCATTGAAAACCATATGAGCAGCGCTATAAGTCAGATGCAACTCAATGGTACTTAACAACAACATTATTATTATTATTGGTACTGAGGGTTGAACCCAGGGCCACATACTTTGCAAGTACTCCACCACTGGGCTGCACCCCCAGACCCTTTTTTACTTTTTTATCTTTTTTTTTTTTTTTTTTTTTCAGTACTGGGGGTTGAAACCAGGGCCTCGTGCTTACATGCTTTGCAAGTGCTGGACCACTGAGCTGCACCCCCAGCCCATTTTTTTACTTTGTGAGACAGGGTCTCTCTAAATTACGAAGACTACCTCTGGTCTTGAACTTGCGATCCTCCTGCCTCTGCCTCCCAAGCCACTGGGATTACAGGCTGGTTTTTATTTCTTGATCTTTGCTTTTTTTGTCATGATTTGAATATTAATTTTTTGCTTTGGTAACCCATTCTCCCAGGTCAAAATCCCCAATATCCTTCTTCCTCCTGCCTCTGCCTCCCAAACCACTGGGATGACAGCCCTGCACCGCCGCGCCCGGCTCTTACTTTTTTATCTTGAGACAGGATCTGGCTAAATTTCACAGTCTGCCTTTGGTTTCAAACTCATAATCCTCCTGCCTCTGCCTCCCAAGTCTCTGGGATTACAGGTGGGCACCACCACACCCAGCTTTCCATAGACTTTAAATCATTTCTAGATGAACTGTAATATTTAATGTAAATTCTGAGAGGTGTTACATTGTATCGTTCAGAGAATAAGGACAAGAGTTTACATATGTCCAGTGCAGACAGTATGGAATCTAATTTTCTTCTTCTTCTTCTTCTTCTTCTTCTTTTTCTTTCTTTTTTTTTTTTTAAGAGAGGGTCTCACTATGTTGCTGAGGCTAGTGTGGAGCTCTCTGTGTGGCCTCAAAATCATGATCCTCCTGCTTCAGCCTCCCCACTGCTGGAATTATAGCAGTGCATCACCGTTTGGCTTCTTTTTGAATGTTTTTGATGTGTTATTGGTTGTACCTACAAATGTAGAACATGGGGATACAGAGGCTGAATCTATACAATAAGTGTTCAACAAAATTTTTATTATTATTGATAACATCATGAATCATAGTCATATTCTGACACTTTATTGAGCATTTACTATATGATTTAGGCTGGGATTTAGCTCAGTGGGTAGAGCGCCGCTCTGCAGTCTCTGAGGTCCCGAGTTCCATTCCCAGCACCGCAAAAATGGGAGAAGGACGTGGCAACCCACTCCCAAGGCAATCCCGAAACAGTCAGCCATTGAAAACCCTATGAGGGTCGCTGAGTCGGATATGACTCGAGGGCACCTAACAACAACAACAAATGATTGATTTATTTATTTTATTTTTATTTTTATTTTTTTGCAGTACTCAAGGATTGAACCCAGGGCCTTATACATTCTTTGCAAATGCTGTACCACTGGGACGCACTCCCAGCCCATTTTTATTATTTTATTTTGAGACAGGGTCTCACTAAATTATATAAGCTTCCTCTGGCCTCAGACTTGCTATTCTTCTGTCTCAGCCTCAGGAATTGCTGCAATTACAGGAATGCGCCAGCACAGTTAGCTTTTTATGCTATTCTTGATGACTGAAAAGATACTTAGTAAATGCTTTTAAAAAAGAATTTAAACTGGGTATGGTGGCCCACACCTGTAATCCCAGTGATTTAGGAGGCTGAGGCAGGAGGATCTCAAATGCGAGGCAGCCTGTGTAACTTCGCAAGACCTTGGCTAAAAATGAAAAGTAAAATATGGGCGGGAGGTGTGGCCCAGTGGTAGAATGCTTGCAAAGTATGCGTGAGGCCCTGAGTTCAACCCCCTAGTATTGCAAAACAAAAAACCAAACAAACAGACAAACAAAACACAAACATTTATTAGCAAGGTATGCAGGTGCATGCTTGGGCTACATGGGAAAAAAATTATTGCTATGCTTTCTCTCTGTCAGGCACAGGGACAGAGCTGTTAAGGAGACAGGCATAGATTTTCCCCTCTTACCTCACTGTTGTTAATCAAGGGAGTGAGGCAATCTCTTAGGAGTTAAAGGAGATTAAACAGAACATTATGCCTACAGCCGTAGCCCTGTGGCATCCAATCCCCTCAGATCTCAGAAGCTAAGCAGGGTCGGGCCTGGTTAGTACTTGGATGGGTGACCGCCTGGTCTGGCTAAATTTCACAGTCTGCCTTTGGTTTCAAACTCATAATCCTCCTGCCTCTGCCTCCCAAGTCTCTGGGATTACAGGTGGGCACCACCACACCCAGCTTTCCATAGACCAGGTGCTGTAGGCTTGGGAGAACGACCCGGCAACCCACTCGCAAAAATCAATCAGCTATTGAAAATCCTGTGAATAGCAGAGAAGCACTGACAATAGTGTTTTGCCTGTTGTATATAGGATCACTATGAGTCAGATACCGACTCCAGGGCACCTAACAACAACAACAAACAGAACATTGTGATAATCACAATCAAGGGCGCTAGACCAGAGGGGAAGAAGAGATCACTGAGAAAGGGCCATCTGAGCTGAGGCTTGAATAACAAGGAACCCACTGTAAATTGAACTGGAGGAACAGTGTCCCAGGCTGAGAGTACAGCAAGTGTAAAGGTCCTGAGGTATGAATAGAATGAAGACCAGTGGGGTTGGAGCAAAATGAATTTCCAGTGTTGAAGGAGTGACAGTTTCTCTGCTGAGGTGATACAGAGTGAGCATCCCTTATCCAAAATGTTTGGGATTAGAAGTGTTTCGGATATCAGATTGTTTCAGATTTTGGAATATTTGCATATGCATGTGATAGCTTGGGGGTGGGACCCAAGTCTAAACATAAAGTTCATTTATGTTTCCTTTACACTTAATGTATATAGTCTGGAGGTCATTTTATGTGGTCTGTTTATTTTTAACCCAGGGTCTTGAGGATGCTAGGCAAGTGTTTTATCACCGAGCTCCATTCCCAGCCTCTATCATATTTTAAGTGATTTTTGCACAAAACAAAGTTCAATGGTGCAGTTTTCCACTTGAGGTGTCATGCTGGTGGTCAAAAAAGTTTCTCATGTTAGAGACTTTTGGATTTTCAGATTAGCAATGTTCAACCTGTGTCTTCACATTCTCAGGGGCTCTTAACCTAGGATCCCAACATCCCCAAGGGGCTGTGAGTAGAATTCAAGATGTCCAGGGACCTGAATGTTTCCATATAGTGAGGCTCCTTTGCCATTCTATGTTCTTTCTCCTGCCTGCCTGCCTTCCTGCCTTCCTTCCTTCCTTCCTTCCTTCCTTCTTTCCTTCTTTCCTCCCCCCTCCCCTCCCCTCCCTCCCTCCCTCCCTCTCTCTCTCTCTCTCTCTCTCTCTCTCTTTCTTTCTTTCTTTCTTTCTTTTCTTGTTTCAACAGGGTCTCACTATGTAACCCAGGCTGGCCTCCAACTCACGATCCTTCTGCCACAGCCTCCTAAGCGCTGGGATTACAGGTGTGGCCACCACCCCTGGCTCTTACCCAGCCTGAGACAAGATCTCCTGAGGTTGAGACAGGGTCTCTCAAGGGCCAGGCTGGTCTGGAACTGGCGATCCTCCTGCCTCAGCCTCCCGAGTGCTGAGATCAGAGATGTGGACACCATGCTCGGCTGTTCCACCACCTTGAGTCGAGATCTCGTGAGGTTGAGACAGATTCTCCTGAGGCCTGGGCTGGCCTGAAACTTGAAATCTTCCTGCTTCAGCCTCCCGAGTCACTGGGATTACAGGTGTGCATCACCTCGCCTGGCTGGAAAATCCCATTTAATTCCTCTTTCCAGAATTCTTCTCAGATGTTTCTCCCACCTACACTCCTGCAGCTGCTTGTTGCCTCTTAGTGCACCCAGCATGTTGGATTTGATTGGTCCTGCTACCTGTCCATTTTCCTCATTAGATTGTTCCAGGAGGGCAGAAACACATAGGGGCTGCTCTGTTCACTGTTCATATCCCAGGGCAAGCATGCAGTTGTTGTTGTTCTTGTTGTTAGGTGCCATCAGGTTGGTATCCGACTCATAGCGACCCTGTGTACAACAGGTGAAACACTATTGTCAGTGCTTCTCTGCTGTTCATAGGGTTTTCAATGGCAGATTGATTTTTGGGAATGGGTTGCCGGGTCCTTCTCCCAAGCCTACAGCACCTGGTGTTCCCAGGCGGTCTCCCATCCAAGTACTAACCAGGCCCGACCCTGCTTAGCTTCCAAGATCTGACTGAATCGGATGCCACGGGGCTATGGCTGCAGGCTAGGCATACAGTAGGTGTTCCTATTTGTGTGTTGGATGGATGGCTACAGAAGTGGAGAGCCAGCCTATGCAGGGTGTGTCTTTCTGGCTCTCAGGTCTTCTGCGAGTACTTCAAGGAGCTGGAGGAAGAAAGCATCCGTGACAACTTCGTCATCGTGTATGAATTGCTGGACGAGCTCATGGACTTCGGCTTCCCGCAGACCACGGACAGCAAGATCCTGCAGGAGTGAGTGGGCCAGGCTGGGCCCCGGGGAGAGTAGGACCGCCGGGAGGCCTAGGGAGGTGTTCCTGGCTCCAGCCTCCGGTCCCTGCTGCCCTCCCTCCAGGTACATCACGCAACAGGGGAACAAGCTGGAGACAGGCAAGTCGCGGGTGCCACCCACGGTCACTAACGCTGTGTCTTGGCGCTCTGAAGGCATCAAGTACAAGAAAAATGAGGTGTTCATTGATGTCATAGAGTCCGTCAACCTGCTGGTGAGCCCCCACACCTCCATCGCACCTGTGACCATGGCCGGGGAGCGGGAGAGGTGGCCTTTTGTCTGTTGACCCCCCACGCGTCCACCTGCAGGTCAATGCCAATGGCAGTGTCCTGCTGAGTGAGATCGTGGGCACCATCAAGCTCAAGGTGTTCCTGTCGGGAATGCCAGAACTGCGGCTCGGCCTCAATGATCGCGTGCTCTTTGAGCTCACTGGCCGTAAGATTTGCTGGGGAGCCCCCCACCCCTCACCTTGGTGTGCACAGGGCAGCCGGGACAGCGCCCCAACTGGTCACCCAGGGAATTGCAGCCACTTTTGAAATAAGTGCTCGCACGCCCTCTTTTGGTCAAGGCCGGTACTGCAGCCGCAAGTAAACATTGTTAGGCGCCCTCTTAGGGACCCTCATGGGGCTTTTCCATGGTTGTTTTGGGAGTGGGCTGCCACGTACTTCTGTTTTTGCGGTGCTGGGGATCGAACCCAGGGCCTCAGGGAGCGCAGAGCAGCGTCTTGCCAACTGAGCGAAACCCCAGCCCCACAAGTCAACCAAGCAAATAGGGTTTCTACTACTGGGCGCCTGCTGCTTTCCAGGCACAGCTCTGCCCCCAGCCCTGCCCCACCAATTACTCATGTGCCATGGTGGGGAGGTGGGGATAGAGACCCTCCCTCGGCCTCCAGGGTCACTCTGCTCGCTCGGCTCCGAGTTTCAGGCAGCAAGAACAAGTCTGTGGAGCTGGAGGATGTCAAATTCCACCAGTGCGTGCGGCTGTCACGCTTCGACAACGACCGCACCATCTCCTTCATCCCGCCTGATGGCGACTTTGAGCTCATGTCCTACCGCCTCAGCACGCAGGTGAGGCCGGGTCAAGACCCCGGGGATTGGGGTGGCGCGGGAATGGGCTGAGGGGTGATCCCAGAGTGTGTGGGAGCGCCGCTCTCCTTGGTCTGCAGGTCAAGCCACTGATCTGGATTGAGTCTGTCATTGAGAAATTCTCCCACAGCAGAGTGGAGATCATGGTCAAGGTGAGCCCTGGGAGAAAGCTTATTCCCATGCGTGAGCGGCCTCCCCTTGCCAACTCCCCGATCTGAACTCCGATCTCAATGCCTCAGCACTGGGTTCCTGGCTGGTTTCCTTTATCTTTTTCTGTTTGTTTCTTTTCTTTTTCTTTTTTCTTTTTCTTTTCTTTTTTTCTTCGTTTTTCTTTCCTTTTTTCCTTCGTTTTCTTTTTTCTTCTTTCTTTCTTTCTTTCTTATGTGTAGTACTTGGGACATATACTTTGCAAATACTCTACCACTAAACTACACTCCAGCCCATTTTTAATTAAAAAAAAAAATTTATTGGATATTTTTAATGTACAACTTAATGTGTTTCATTCTGACATGCATTTCATTGTGACATTCCCAAATGTGTGTTTCAATGTACAATGCACAGATAACTTCTCCCTTACCCTCTTGTGCCCCTCCTCCATCCTCTCCCACCCCCACACCAATGGCCTCTCTTCTACTTGCATGTCTTTTTGCCGGAACGTTTTTCTATATACCCTTGCATCCCTATTATGAATTAAGTCCAAACTTTTTTTCTGTAGTGATCTATCCTTTTTACATTGTCAGCAGTATTACTAGCTCACTTTCATTATTACCATCCTTTGGTATTGTTGGTATTATTATAATTATTATATTATTTTGTTATTTATTATTATTATTATATTATTATATTATTATGTTATATTATTATATTATAATATTATTATTATATTATTTATTATTTATTATTTATTATTTATTATTATAATATTATTTTTATTTATTATTATATTATTATTATATATTATATTATTATAATTATTTCCCAAACTATTAAAGTATAAAGTTGGGCTGTTTACTTTGAGGAATTTTTTTTTTTTTAATTTTGAGGAAAGGTCTCACTAAGTTGTGCAGGCTGCCTCCAGCCTGAAAGTCCCAATGCTCTTGCCTGTGCCTCCTGAGTCACTGGCATGATAGGTGTGCACCACTGCACCCAGCATCCTGGCTAGTTTTCAAACATGCTGGGCACTGTTCTACCACAGGGACTTTGCACCTGCTTTTCCCTTTGGCTAACTGCTGTTACTCCAGTTATGCCCTCATGGCTCTGCTGCACTGACTGTCCTATCTACTTTCTTATGCCTACCCACTATTTTATTTCTCTGCAAAGTCTATAACTCATGACTTACACACACACACACACACACACACACACCTTTTCCCATGCCACACAGCACTAGATGTATTTAATGATGTAATTTAGTTATTCATTTATTCGTTAGGAGGAGCTGTGATGATTGAGAATATAAGGTTGGTTTGAGCTCCCTGTTGTGACTTGGGCAGAGTGCTGTTTCTCTTCATGTCTCTGTTTGTCCATCTGTAAAATGGACCTTAGAAATAGACCCTACTTTATTTTATTTGTTTGTTTATTTGTTTGTTTATTTTTTCAGTACTACAGGTCGAACCCAGGGCTTTGTGCATGCCTATTGAGCCACACCCTCAGACCCTTTTCTATTTTGAGATAAGGTATTGCTAAGTTACCCTGGTATTACAGATATGGTCAATATGCATGGCTTTGTGGGAGCTCGCTCTCTCTCTCTCTCTCTCTCTCTCTCTCTCTCTGTTTCTGTTTTTGTTTTTTGAGACAAGGTCTCTCTGTGTAGCCCAAGCTGTCCTGGAACTTGCTATGTAGCCCCGGCTGGCCTTGAACTGGTCTTGATCTTCCTGCCTCATCTTCCCAAGTGCTAGGATTACAGTTGTGCACCACCACACCTAACTTCCTCTTTCTTTCGATTTAAAGGAGTTTCACCTCCCCAAGTGTACTACCACTGAGCTACCCCCCTAGCCAGGGCATTATTTTGAATCCAGAAGAGGTGTTTGACACTATCCAAATAGAAGGCACCAAGAAAAGTGTTTCTAGAGGCTCTTTTGGGTGTGGAACAGTGCTCTTTCACCTGTTGGCTGTGTGGCTCTCAGCAAATGCCTTCACATCTCTGTACCTCAGTTTCCTCATCTGTAAAATGGACAGGACAATGGTCCCCATATCAGCATGGCAGAGTCCATTTCATGAGGCACGTGGAGGGTGCATGAAAAGGGATTGGTGGGGCTGGGAGTGTGGCTCAGTGGTACAGTGCTTGCCTAGGCCCTGGGTTCCATCCCCAACACCCAGCAAACAAGTTGGGTGCAGAAGCCCATGCCTGTCATCCCAGCAGCTCCAGGCGGAGGCAGGAGGATCAGGAGTGAGAGATCAGAGGCAGCCTGTGTCCCTGAGCGAGACTCATTCTATAGATAAAAAGTACGAAAGGGGCTGAGGGTGTAGCTCAAGGGCAGAGCCCTTGCTTAGCATGTGTGAGGCCCTGGGTTCGACCCCTAGGACCGCAAGGAAAAGGGAAGTGATTGCAGAGCGTGTGAGGGAAGGTCTTCGTACCCCGTGCTTTCTCCTCGGACAGGCCAAGGGGCAGTTTAAGAAACAGTCCGTGGCCAACGGTGTGGAGATATCTGTGCCGGTGCCCAGTGACGCCGACTCCCCTCGCTTCAAGACCAGCGTGGGCAGCGCTAAGTATGTGCCTGAGAAGAATGTTGTTATTTGGAGCATTAAATCCTTCCCAGTGAGTACTGGGTACACCTCAGAGACGGGGCGGGGGAGCGACACTGGAATGATAGGGGGTCCTGTCCATGTGGCAGAGAGTCAAGGTGACCCACATATAGGAGGACATGGTTGTCCTTTGGGAGTGACAAAGGATCAACTATTTTGCCCTTGCTTTCCTGAGCTGAGCAGGTTTGGGAAACTTTATTTTCTCTTGCACTCAGTTTTTTCATCCATAAAATGGGCTGAGTGAGTGTCAGGTGTGGTGGTGCAGGCCTGTAATCCCAGTGGCTCCGGAGGCGGAGGCAGGAGGATCCCAAGTCCGAGACTAGAGGCAGTCTGAGTAATTTAGGGAGACCCTGTCTCAAAAAGTAAAAAAAGTGGGCTGGGGATGCAGCTCAGTGGTCCAGCACTGGTAGAGCATGCAAGCGTGAGGCCCTGGGTTCAACCCCCAGTACTGCAAAAAAAAAAAAAAAAAAAAAAAGGGCTGGGTGATGAGTTACCCACAGCCTTGGATCGCTGGAGGACATTTTTGGGGAGAGGGGTTGATTTTTTTTTTTGGTACTTGGCCCTTGCACATGCTTTGCAAGTACTCTCCCACTGAGCCACACCCCCAGCCCCCTTTGTTTATTTTTTATCTTAAGGCAGGGTCTCGCTAAGTTATACAGGCCGCCTCTGGCCTCCAACCTGCGATCCTCCTGCCTCCGCCTCCAGAGTCACTGGGATCGCAGGTGTGCACCGCAGCACCCGGCTAGCCTCGACTTTCACATCTGTCAAATGGGCCAAGGGCAGAGCCTGGCCCTAGGGGCTGTTATATAGATGGTCTGGGGTGGGAAGGAGGCCCCCTTGGTGACTCTGATGGCCTGTGTGCCCTCAGGGTGGTAAGGAATACCTGATGAGAGCCCACTTTGGCCTCCCCAGCGTGGAGAAGGAGGAGGTGGAGGGCCGGCCCCCAATCGGGGTCAAGTTTGAGATTCCCTACTTCACTGTCTCCGGCATCCAGGTGAGGGAAGCGGGCGGGGTGGGGCCCCTCAATCTCCATGGGTACCTCTGCTTCCTGTCCTTTGGCTCAAGTCACTTCCCTTCCATGGCCTTTCCACTGTGCCACCTCTTCTCCTCGCTGACCATGTCACAGGACCTCATAGCTCCCAGCCTGTGTCATCTGATTCTCTCCAATTGTGCTGCGTATATTCTCTCAGCTCAAGCTGTGTCTTTCCACCCAACCGGGGCCACCTCACTCCTCCAATCCTGGGTCACCTCTTTTTGTTCCCCTCCAGGTCCGTTACATGAAGATCATCGAGAAAAGTGGTTACCAGGCCCTACCGTGGGTTCGCTACATCACCCAGAGTGGCGGTGAGGCAGCCTGGCTTCCCTGGGATGGGGGGGTCAGAGATGGAGGGGTGGGAACGCAGGGCTCTGTGCCCTTAGTGGATCAGCCAATCTCAAACTCAACATACTGCCGGGTGCGGTGGCACACACCTATAATCCCAGCAGCTCGGGAGGCGGAGGCAGGAGGATCGCAAGTTCGAGACCAGAGGCAGTCTGAGTAACTTAGTTAAACCAGAGGCAGTCTGTGTAACTTAGTGAGACCCTGTCTCAATAAGTAAAAAAATGGGTTGGGGGTGCAGCTCAGTGGTCCAGCACTTGCAGAGCATGAAAGGGCGAGGCCCTGGGTTCAACCCCCAGTCCTGGAGAGGAAAAAAAAAAAAAAAGACCTCAAATGCCTATCCCCAGGTCCCGCCCTCCCTGTCCTACTACTGTGGGCCTTGGTTTGCACATCTTTAAAATGGGCTTGGCAGCCTGGTCCAGGGGGGTTGTACGGTTTAGACAAGGGTTTAGACAAGAAGCGGAAATCCTCAGCCCCTAGAAGAAGGCTTGTTGCCTAGGTGACTGTACCTGGGTCTTAACCCCATCCTGAGCTTTGTTAAATATTCCCAGGGGGATGAAGCCTGCTGGGGCTTGGTTTGGAAGGGGGAGGGGCGGGATCTTCCTCTTCTCTACCCGCTCCATCCTGAGCGGGTCCCTGCTCCTTGTGTTTCTGCAGATTATCAGCTTCGCACCAGCTAGAAGGGAGAAGAAGTGGGAGTTTGAATGTGGGGCCTCCCTCTCCTGGTTGCAGATTTTAGATGGTGGTGGTGGGGGGAGTGGTGTGTGTGTGTGTGTGTGTGTGTGTGTGTGTGTGTGTGTGTGTGTGTGT
>VMDO01004186.1:0-11862 GCA_007922755.1 Pedetes capensis
CTGTTCATAGGGTTTTCAATGGCAGATTGATTTTTGGGAGGGGGTTGCCAGGTCCTTCTCCCAAGCCTACAGCTTCTGGTGTTCCCAGGCGGTCTCCCATCCAGGTACTAACCAGGCCCGACCCTGCTTAGCTTCCGAGATCTGACGGGATCGGATGCCACAGGGCTACAGCTGCAGGCAATTTAATTTAGCAAGAGCCTTTTCTCAAGATTAAAAAAAAAAAAAAAAAAAGGGCTGGGAATGCAGCCCAGTGGTACAGCACCTGCAAAATATGTGTGAGGCTCTGTGTTCAGCCCCTAAATACCATAAAAATAAACAAATAAATAAGCAAATAAATAAATAACACAGGCTGGGCTCTAGCCTTGAACTTATGGTCCACTTTCCTCTTTCCTCCCAAGTAGCTGGGATTTACAGGCCTGAGTAGCTGGAATTACAAGTGTGCATCACAGTGTCCAGTTTATATATGTTTATTGTTCTGTCATTTAGTTGGGATTTAGCTCAGTTGGTAGAGTGCTGTGCTGCAGTCTCTGAGGTCCCGAGTTCAATTCCCAGCACTGCAAAAATGGGAGAAGGGCCTGGCAATCCACTCCCAAGGCAATCCCGAAACTGTCAGCCATTGAAAACCCTATGAGGGTCGCTATGAGTTGGATACCGACTTGACGGCACCTAACAACAACAACATTTAGTTCTGCCTGTTAGCTTGTCTGCTCCTTGAGATTGCGGTCTTTTTTGTGTCCACCACTCCAGTGAGAGCAGGCCTAAGGTCACTTTAAAATCATTGGTTCCTTGAAAATCAGCCCTCAACAAAAGCAGATAAGGGCAGCTGTGTCACAAGATGGTTGTGTCTGCCGAAGGGCTGGATTAAGAAAAAGGTGGTGTCACAAAATAACCTTGTAAAAGGTCAAAATCGGGGAATTCCTGTAAAGGGTTGAGCTTTGGAAAATGGAAACTTACTTTGTACTCTCCACCCCTTTACCATAAAAAAAATTCCTGCTTCTGTAATTCTGCTTCCTCGCCCCTACCCTATAAAGCCCCTAAATAATGTGGGTCAGCTGCTGCTTTCTGAAAGTCCACTCCCAGGACTGAAAGTAGCCGGCCGGCCAGTCTAAATAAACTTTTCTGCTCCCGATCTGTTTGTTTGTGTCTTGGAGTATTTTCCTGGTGTCTTGGAGTATTTTTCTGGGGTTGAGCCGCTGGCTACAACACTACCATTAGCACTTAGCACAGTCCTGGCTCTTTGGATATGCTCTCTAAATACCTGTTTTGGTGAAGGAACAATATTCCTTAATTGTATCTGCACAATGAGTTTCTGGAATCAGCATTACCAGTCCCACGTTAAGGTGCAAGGAGGTTAAGTAACTTGGAAGGAGCAGAGCACCTGAGAATACATGTTGAATAGAGAGGGAAAGATGAACTGAATGAATAAACAACAGGAGGGACTATGTTTGTATGCTTATAATGCCTTTGGCCTTCATATCTGGGTCAGTCATACCCAACCCTTGTCTGTAGCACTGATACACCCTGATCCACTCAGCCTATTCACAGGGGCGGGGGCTTTTGCAGACAGCACAGTCCCCGTAAGAAGAAAATTTCACCTGAACTTTGCCCTGCAGACAAGGTCAGTTGGAAAGACCTGGCCTTCTTGCCTATGGAATGTAGAAATACAAATATAAAAATGCTTAGAGTGCCGGGCGTGGTGGCGCACGCCTGTAATCCCATTGGCTCAGGAGGTGGAGGCGGGAGGATCGCAGGTTCGAGACCGGAGGCAGTCTGTGTAACTTGGAGAGACCCTGTCTCAAAAAGTAAAAAAAATGGGCTGAGGTGCCACTCAGTGGTCCAGCACTTGCAGAGCATGCAGGCGTGAAGCCCTGGATTCAACCCCCAGTACCGCAAAAAAAAAAAAAAACTGCTTGGAGCTAAACATAGACATACCCACAAATACATTGAGTTCCAATATTTAAGGAAAACATCATTTCCTAGCTCTGATTTGTTGTCCCTGCTTAGTGACCAGAAACAACAAGGTATTCTATTGGCCATTTCTACATCACCTTTATTCCTTTATCCTTCCACCAATTGTTCTATTTGTTTTATTTGTTTATCTCCGGCACTAAAATATCTTCCTCTCAAGGCCAAATCCCACCCATTAAATTTGGCTTTTTTTTTTTTTTTTTTTTTTTTTTTTTTTTTTTTTTTTTTTTTTTTTTTTTTTTTTGTGGTACTTGAGAGTTGACCCTAGGGCATTGCACATACTTTGCAAGTGCTCTACCATGGGGCCATACCCTCTGTCCTTTTTTTTTTTTTTTTTTTAACTTTGGAGACAGGATCTCCCTAAAGGCTTGCTGCCTCTGCCTCTGATCTGGAACTTAGGATCCCCCTGCCTCAGCTCCCAAGTCACTGGAATTAAAGGTATGTGCCATTGTGCCTGTTTTGTGCATTTCAATTTTTTAAATTATTTATTTATTTTTCAGTGCTGGGGGTTGAAGCCAGGACCTTGAGCTTGCATGTAAGTACTGGACCACTGAGTTGTACTCCCAGCTCATTTTTTCACTTTTTGAGACAGGGTCTTGCTAAATTACACAGACTGCCTCTGGTTTCAAATTTGCAATCCTAGCTGGTGCGGTGGCACATACCTGTAATCCCAGCGGCTTGGGAGACAGAGGCAGGAGGATGGCAAATTCGAGATCAGAGGCAGTCTGTGTAATTTAGTGAGACCCTGCCTCAAAAAAGGTAAAAAAAAAAAAAAAAAAAAAAAAAGGCTGGGGATGCATCTCAGTGGTCCAGCACTTGCAGAATATGCAAGTGAGAGGCCCTGGGTTCAACCCCCAGTAGCACAAAAAAAAAAAAAATTGCGGTCCTCCTGCCTCTCTGCCTCCTGAGTCACTGGGATTATAGGTATGCACCACCACGCCTGGCTACAGCGCATTTTTATTTAAAGAATTTTGGTTTGGTTTGGTTCTTTTGAGACAGAGTCTCATCGTGTAGCCCATGCTGGCCTCAAACTCAGAAAGTCATCCTGCTTCAGCCTCCCAAGCACTAGGATTATAGGCCTGTGCTACAGTACCTGGCTAGTATATAAAGAATTTTTAATAAGGACTTATTTTGTGCTGGCCCTGGGAATACAGAGTTAACTCTGTCCCTCTACTTGGACAATCATAGACACTTCCAATTCAAGAGCAAACTCTTTGTTCTTCCTCAATCTCTTCACCAAGTGTTCCCCATTCTCAGTAAAGCACCAGGATCTGTCCAGGTGCCCAGTCTCTCTGAATTCCTTTCCCTTGCAGCCCATATCCAATCCTCTTGGCCTTATTTGGAATGGTAGTATGAATCTTTCTTTTGCCTCCCCTGTTACTAACCATCCCACTCCAAGCCATGGTGGCCTTTCACTGGGCAACTACAACAGTCTTCTAACTGAACTCCCTGCTTCTGCTCTTGCTGTTTCCAATTTGTTATCAAAATCAATGAATTCCCTGCCTGTTGTGAACAATTTAAAGCTTCCTGTACTCTCATAATGAGTTCCAAGTCCCTTGCCCTGGCCTCAGTGATTTGGCCCCTGCCTACTTTCCACGCCATCCAGCCCCACTCTTCCTTTGCCCTGTAGGCTCAGTGATGCTGGTCTTTGTTCTGAGTTGGGTTTTTTTTTTTTTTCTTTTTTCTTTTCTTTTTTCTTTTTGTTGTTTGTTTATTACAGTGCTGGGGAATCAACCTATGTCCTCAGAGATGCTAGGCAAGTACTATACTACTGAGACACATCCCTCATCCTCTTCTGTTTATTCTAAAACACTTTTTTTTTTGGCGGTACTGGGGGTTGGACCCAGGGCCTCGCACTTGCATGCTCTGCAAGTGCTGGACCACTGAGCTGCACCCCCAGCCCATTTTTTTTTTTTAACTTTTTGAGACAGGGTCACACTAAGTTACGCAGACTGCCTCTGGTTTTGAACTTGCGATCCTCCTGCCTCCACCTCCTGAGCCGCTGGGATTATAGGTGTGCGCCACCGCGCCCGGCAGTTATTCTAAAACACTTTTGTGGGTGTGTGGTAATGGGGGTTGAACCCAGGGCCTTGCACATACTTTGCAAGCACTCTACCACTGAGCTGCACCCCTAGCCCATTTTTCACTTGACAGGGTCCTGTTAAATTATGTAGGCTGCTCTGACCTCGAATTTGTAATCTTCCTGCCCTCACCTCTGAAGTTGCTGAGATTACAGTACAGGTGTGCACCGCCACACCTGGCCTTTTTGTTTGTTTGTTTGTTTGTTTTTTGTACAAAGGGGCTGAACCTGGAGCCTCACACATGTTTAGCAAATGCTCTGCCACTGAGCTACACTCCCAACCTCCTTTTTATTTTTTATCTTGAGACAGGGTCTTGCTAAATGACACAGCCTGTCTCTGGCCTCAAACCTCTAATCCTCCTTCCTCCACCTCCTGGGTGCTGGGATTATAGGGGTGTACAACCTTGCCTGGTCAAGTCTTCTTAAACATTTTTTGAAGGAGCTATGCTCCATCTTTTTTCTTTGCACCAAGCCAAGCCATTTCCTCTCAGCAGCCTGACTCCCCACATTGGTCTGGGTCCTGCTGTCCTGTGCTGCTCACAGCGAATTCTGCACTTTTCCTGCAAAGCATCCATAAGAGTTCTAATTATATATGTGTGTAAGTTTTCTTTGGTGCTGTCTTCCTACAGAATCAAGCTGAGATTAGGGACACTTGTCATTTCACCACTTTATCCCAGCACCTTGTTACAATGCCTAGTTCACAGTAAGTGTTCCTGAAATATGATCTGTGGAAAGAATTGACAAATGAAGCCAGATGGATTGCAGTTTGTGCAGTAGTTAAGCATTCAGCTTCAGGAGTCACAGATCCAGGTTTGAATGTAGGTTCTGCTGTTTGCCTCGCTGTGTTACTTAGGGTGAATTTGTTGATCCCTCTGAACCTTGGTTTTCAGCTCCAAAAGGGGATAATAATACAAGCCCCAAATAGGGCTTGTATGAGAATTAAATCTGAACAATATAGGTAAAATACTAGTGCTAGCAGATATTATTAAAGTATGCTTAGTAATGCTAGCAGGTATTATAGCACGTAATAGGTATCTACAGTGTTGTTTGGTTGGGGGCTATAAAGGAGCTCAAATAGGGAGGATGAGGTTGGCTAACTGCAGAAAATGCCCTGAAAATGTGCCAGAGAAAGGAGGCTAGAAAGGGCTAACCTTGGAAATAGGTTTAGGACACAAAGTCTTGGGGAAAGACTGAGGAGTACCCCAATGTACAATCCAGGTCCTGAGTGACACTTACTTTAAACATGTTGTTGCTTGGTAAAATCTCCATTTGAGCCATTCCTATCCACACCCATTGGTGGGGGAGGTGAGAGAAAATCAGTCCATCATGGAGAAGTGGTAGATGCAAGTTCTGAGCATGGGAAAGGCTTCTAGGAGTTGACTAGGGTATGTGCTCACAGTGGGAGCAAAAGGAAGAACTCTGGGGAACTGGGAGTGGAGATTCTGAGAACTGAGCTGCAGCCACAGTTCTTTCTGACAATCATATTTCCCTTTTGCCTCAAGATCAGATCAAGCATCTCTCCTTTCATCCACTTAGTAACCCCCTATTGAGTCCCTACTTTGGGTCTGGCTCTAAGCTGGGAGGCAAGTGAGACCCAGGCCTGGAGCAGACAAATGCACCACTCCTTAATTATAATGCCAATTTCCATTTCATTTTTGCATTGCAACCTGGATAATTTTCTTGGTATTTTTCCCATGTTACTATTTAAACAGCTGAAGAAGCAAGAATAATTTCAGCACAGTGCTATGATTACTGGACCAACAACACAGCTAGATTTTGAGACTAGACTGCAGGAGGGGAGGGGAGGGAAGGGCTTAAGGAGGGATTCTTAGAGAACTTGATCTTGCATGAGGTGTGCCAGGGAGAGAGAATAACATGCAATACTGGCATGTTGTTTTCCTCCCTGTGACACATGCTTGTGGGAAAAGTTCATCTCAAAACCAGGAAAACTAGAAAATGCATTTAAAATAGACAGGGAAAGCTGGGTACTGTGGTGCATACCTGTAATCCCAGCATCTTGGGACGCTGAGGCAGGAGGATTGCCAGAGATAGCCTATGCAACTTGGCAAGACCCTGTCTCAAAATAAAAAAATAAGAAATAAAAAATAAAGAAGGAGTTGGCGATGCGGCTCAGTGGTGGAGCATTTGCCTAGCACTTGTGAGGCCTTGAGTTCCACCACCTAGTACTGGAACAAAAAAAAAAAAAAAAAAAGAGGGAACACTATCACCTGGAAAATCACTGCTAACATTTCAGCATATGTCCTTACCAGTGCTTCTCTGAATGCTCATACAAATACTACAAGGAATGAAAGTACAAGTTCTTACTTAGCTGCTCTGGCATGGGTCTGAGATTCTGCATTCAAGAACTCCCAGGTGATGTAGATAGTATATATGTCTGTGTTGTTGTTTTTGTTAGGTGCCATCAAATTAGGTCTGACTCATAGCGACCCTCATAGGGTTTTCAATGGCTGATTGTTTTGGGAGTGGACTGCCACATCCTTCTCCTATTTCTGTAGTGCTAGGCATCAAACCTGGGTCCTCAGTGCAGAGCAGGCACTCTACCAGCTAAGCTAAACCCCAGCCCATATATGTCTGTATTTGTCTTAATTTGGATTATTTCCAATTTTTCAGTATTAAGAATGATGCTGCAGTAAATCTTTGCCCATAGATTCTTAAATTATTTGTCCAAGTGTTTCCCTTATGTAAATTCCTAAATGTGTATTACTGGGTCAATGATAAAGCACATTTTAAGGCTTTTGATAAATATTGCAAAATTTCTTCTGAAAAGGTAGAATTGTATTTACATTCCTACTAGCAATATATGAATGCCCAATTCCCTACACTAATGTTGACACTAAACTTTTGCCAATTTAATAGTCAAACAATAGTACATCATTCTTATTTCAATTTGCATTTCCTGTTTTCTTTTTTTTTCCTTTTGCAATAGTGGAAGGTTAAACCCAGGGCCTCACACATGCTAGGCAAGTGTTTTATCACAGAGCTGCACCCCTAGTCCCTTTTCCATTTTATATTTTTATTTTAATTTACTATCATCATCATCATCATCATCATCATCATCATCATCATCATCATCATTTTGGTACTAGGGGGCTGAACCCAGGGCCTCAAACATACTTTGCAAGCACTCTACCACTGACCTGCACCCCCACCCCTTTTTTAATTTTTTATTTTGAGTCAGGTTCTCACTACATTACATAGGCTGCCTCTGGCCTTGAATTTGGCATCTTCTTGCCTAAATCTCTGGAGTTGCTGGGATTACAGGCCTCTGTCCCCACCATCCAGTTCACTTTGCATTTTTTTACTACTAGTGAGGTTGAGTACCTAGTAGATTTACAGTATATTTTATATAGTATCTTCTTTTGAAATTGCACATTTGAGCTGGGTACCCTAGTGCAAGCCTGTAATCTCAGCTACTTGGGAAGCTGAAGCAGGAGGATTGAAAGTTCAAGGCTACTGGCAGCATGCACATGCACAATTTAGCAAGATCCTGTCTCAAAAATAAAAAATTTAAAAACAGCTAGAGTGGAGCTCAATGGTAGAGCACTGGCCTAGCATGCACAAGGCCCTATCTTTAATTCTTGGAATTGCAAAAAAAAAAAAAAAAAAAAAGAGCCAGGCACAGTGGCACACGTCTGTAATACTCGGGAGGTGGAGCCAGGAGGATCACAAGTTCAAGACCACAGGCACAGGCATTCTGCATAATTTAGCGAGACCCTGTCTCAAAAAGTAAAAAAGAACTGGGCTGGTCATGCAACTAAGTGGTCTAGCACTTGCAAAGCATGCAAGCACCAGGCTCTGGGTTCAACCCCCAGAACTGCAAAAAAAAAAAAAAGGAAAGTCACAATATAGACCAAGCTGGCTTCAAACTCCCATCCATCCTCCTGCCTCTGCATGCAGTGCTGGTATTAAAGGCGTTCACTACCATGCCAGGCTTTTAAGTGCTTACTTTTGTTCTAGCTGACTTGAAAGAATCTTTATCTATTAGGGGATTAGGGGATCTAACATTTTTTTGTTTTGTTTTGTTTTGAGATAGGATCTTGCTATGTAGCCCGGATTGACCCCAAACCCTCCAGCTCCCTATCCTGATCCTCCTGCCTCAGGCTCCTAAATGCTGGGATTACAGGCATGTGCCACCATGCCTGGTTTGAGATTTACTTTTGACCTCAAATGTTAAGTTTTTTTTTTTTCAATCAGCTTTTCTTTCTTTTATATTAATACATACATTCTTCAGATATGTTACTGTCAAATTTTTTGAAGAACAATAAAAATCTGCAATCAAAATTGGGGAAGGGCCGGGCACGGTGGTGCATGCCTGTAATCCCAGCGGCTTGGGAGGCAGAGGCGGGAGGATTGCAAGTTGGAGACCAGAGGCAGTCTGTGTAACTGAGCGAGACCCTGTCTCAAAAAGTAAAAAAAAAAAAAAAGGGCTGGGGGCACAGCTCAGTGGTCCAGCACTTGCAAAGCATGCAGGTGGGAGGCCCTGGGTTCAACCCCCAGTACCGGAAAAAAAAAAAAATTGGGGAGGGGAGATTTTCCCCAAAGAACCCAAAATCCATTTGGAAGAAAAACAGGGAAATGGTGCTAATTAATTTAGAAAAAATAAAAAGATAATGACAAGGGACTAGCTATGTGATGCAATAAAACAAAGCCATAGAAGTTAAATGAGTAGTTCTGGCCTAGATTGGACAGGTGGATGAAAGAAACAGACTCCATGGCCCTGTAGTGTATTCTGTACATAAATTCATACGTGATTTTTGAAAAAGAATACGTTATAAACCAGTGCAGGGCCAAAGGTTATTTAACAGATATTTGGGGAAACATCAAAACAACTTAGACACTCATAACCATATAGCAAAAAAAGTTTTTTTTGTAGTACTGAGGGGTTGAACCCAAGGCTTTGTGCATGCTAGGCAAGCACTCCATCACTGAGCTGCACCCTCAAACCCCTTTTTATTCTTTGAGACAGATTCTCTCTAAATTGTGCAGTTTGCCTCTGGCCTTGTACTCACGATCCTCCTGCCTTAACCTCTGGAGTTGGTGGGATAACACGTATGCATCACCACACTCAGATTACTGAAAATGTTTTTGAAAACAAGAATCCTGAAAGATAGTGAAGTAGATGTAGTCAGAAGGATGGAGAAATCAGAGCTGAGAAAAATACAGCCCAAGATACCAGAATCAAATGTCATTTTTTCCAAGACAAGCCAAAGCAGTCTTTGTCGTTGTTGTTGTTGTTGTTGTTGTTTGTGGTACTAAGGGTTGAACCCAGGGCCTTGTGCATGCATGTTCTGCAAGTGCTGGACCACTGAACTGCACCCTCAGCCCTTCTTTTGGTTGTTGTTACTTTTTGAGACAGGGTCTCTCTAAATTACGCGGACTGCCTCTGGTCTCGAACTTGCAATCCTCCTGTCTCTGCCTCCCGAGCCACTGGGATTACAGGTGTGCACCACCACGCCCACCCGGCTCAAGCCAAAGCAGGTTTTAAACTCAGAATCTACAAATGAAAAGTCAAAGTGAGACATAGGACAAATACCAAGGTAACGTATTTTCAAATATATAAAATCCTCTTCCTTCAACATTGAGTTATCACAGAATTGGTTACTACAGAAACAGTATTTTTAAAATGTTCCAGGGGAAATTCTTTTTTGTAAAGAAGTCTAGGCAAAGTTAAGATTGAGTGTGACCATAAAAGATATTCAGACATGAAAGGATCAGAAAGTTCATAATCCTATGTGAGGCCGGGCACAGTGGCACAGGCCTGTAATCCCAGCAACTCAGGGGGCAGAGGCAGGAAGATTGCAAGTTCGAGACCAGAGGCAGTCTGTAATTTATTGAGACTCTCTCAAAAAGTAAAAAAATGGGCTGGGGTGCAGCTCAGTGGTCCAGTACTTACAAAGCAAGGGGCCCTGGGTTCAATCCTCAGTATTGCAAATAACAACAACAATAATCCTATGTGAAAAAAGTTATGTGAAGAGGAGCGCTCCACCAAAGTGAAAAAGAATCCATGAAAGACTAACATGCTGCATGTGCAATAGAGGTGATTACATGTGATCCAGAAGTGAAGGAAACAGAAAATAATAGAGGATTTGTTTAAAATTGATGCTTGAAAGAGTTTTTCATAAGCATGCAATTAAAATGCTATTTACTGGTTTTTAACTCTTAGAATGAAAGACTTGATTATATTAATAAAATAGGACATATTATAAACCCTAACTAGGTAAAATAACAAGCAGGAGGGGGAGGGAGTTGGGGGAGGAAAGGGAGAAATCAAGTGAGCCAATTTTCTCATTCTCCATAGAGGGTAATCAATAGGTACTGCATAAAGGTATAAATCAAGAAACAGAAGTTTAAGTATCATGTGTAAAGTCATGAAGGGAGCTCCAGAAGAATTAAGAATATAATATATCTTACAAAATCAGGAAGTAAAAGGAGGTAGAGGTGGAGAGGGTCAGGTAAATTCACTAAATCTATCACGTTTTATAGCCAAGGAGTCAACAGATGTTATCTCCTAAAGAAATGATGTGTGCCACTGGGAGAGTTGAAATCAAAAATTCCAGAGAATGAAAGGGAGCTGGGGAGAGGAGAGGATTACCTTTTGTTTTGTGCCCTTCAAGACTGCCTGGATTATTTTTGTCATGCACATTTTTTTTTTCAAAAAAGTTATATTGACAACTTTTAAAAATCATGGTATATACATAACAAAATAGTATGTAGCATTTAAAATAACAAGCTTCTATATATCATTTTTATGTGTCAATTAAAAAGTAATTAAAAAACAAGAGCTCCTGACAGAAAGAAATCCATAATATATTTAAATGACAAGGGCAATTGGCAGCAAAGTATGAAGAATATGATTCTAGCTATGCTACAAAAAAGCATATGCATATTTGTATATTAATAGAAGATATCCAGAAGTGGGGTGGGGATGGATTTCAATAGTAGAGCACTTGCCTATCACGTGTGAGGCCCTGGGCATGGTCCCCGCACCACATGAGGGGAAAAAAAAAAAAAGAAAAAGAAAATGCCCAGAAAGATATGGATTGAACTGTGAATAGTTTCTCAGTTTCTCCCATTGGGTAGTTGGAGAACAGGAATAGAACAGGAACTTTAACTTTTTTTTTTTTTTTTGCAGTACTGGGGGTTGAACCCAGGGCCTCCCGCCTGCATGCTTTGCAAGTGCTGGACCACTGAGCTGTGCCCCCAGCCCATTTTTTTTTTTTTTTTTTTTTTACTTTTTGAGACAGGGTCTCGCTCAGTTACACAGATTACCTCTGGTCTCGAACTTGCAATCCTCCCACCTCTGCCTCCCAAACTGCTGGGATTACAGGCGTGCACCACCGTGCCCGGCTAGGAACTTTAACATTTTATACTCCTATCCAATTCAGCTTTTCTTTGCTTTAAAAATAAATTAATACTGGCCACAGTGGTGCAAGCCTATAATCCCAGCTATTTGGGAGGCTAAGGCAGGAGGATCACAATCTACCTTTTTAGAGTCAGGGTCTCAATAAATTGCACAGGCTTGAGATCTTTCTGCCTCAGCCTCCAAGGTGATGGGATTACAGGTGTGTGCATGGTACCTGGTATTCAAACCCAATCTTTTCAATGAGGTGTGCCTCATTCTTCTTTTTCTCCATTTTTTAATCAATTTTTTTTTTAATTTTTTTCTTTTTTTTTTTTTCCCCGGTGCTGAGGACCAAACCCAGGGCTTTGCACTTGAGAGGGAAGTGCTCTACCACTGAGCTAAATCCCCAACCCTGCCTCATTCTTCTTATTATAGTCTCCCATACCCACAA